>JAUNZO010005150.1:0-86065 GCA_031894775.1 Chloris gayana
TCTTCCTTTTGAGCGGCAGGCTGGAATCTTTATATATCTAAAACGTCTGGGTTTTCGTCATGCCACGTCATCAAAAAAAAATGTTAGCCATTGAATCCAACGTTGGATCTGCACTTGAACGTTTTACTTCTAGAGCCTTCAAGAAAACACTAAGGGTGTGTTTGATTATCTGTATATGCCTGGGCCTGGCTAGGGGTTGGATGCAGGTCCAATGGAACCAGTATCTACACATACAAGCCCATGTGTTTGGTTGGCTGGTTTGACATGGGCCTGGCTCCATTGAGACGGTGTTTGATTGTCTGATTTCTTATCTGGACTGCATGAATTGGTACATGGTGGTGTGTTTGGTAGCCTGCATGAGATAGTAGCCTTGTTACCATGTCCCAGAATCGGTGAGCTTATCACCTATAGCCTAGCTGCCACACACCACCCAAAGTTTTATCTAAACTTGTCTGTTTTGGCATCAAATCATATGTGCAAGTATAATATTATGATTAATAAATTTATGCATGCATTTCATTTTAATTGGACAACCTAAAATACATCAGATTGTTCCCACCACCAATAATAAAGTTCCACAACCCAGTTCATTATCAATTGACAACAGGCAGATTGTACAATCTGTTTCTAACGCATCAGGTACAAGATTAAAAATAAACTGAACTAGTATCACAACTTTTTTTCAGGAGCTCCACTTGTTTGACTTCACCACACCATGTCGCATAAGAGCACTACCAGAACTCATGGAATTCACGCCGGTCCTCGTATGTTTGATAATACGAGCTTACCTGCTATAGCATCTCTTCTCTTGAAGCATATCTGCTATAGCAGTGATTTTTGAAGCCAGAAACTCGCACATTCGTTCTTTACCTTTCAGAATAGATAACACATGTTAAGTGACAACTTCATCATGGAGCCTCACCAACTTGTAACTCTGACAACTAAACAGCAATCTGCAAAAGAGCAGTAAGCAGCAAAATAATATTATTATTATTATTAATAATATGGGTCAAAACAACCCAATTAGTGCTGGTGCTGCAATGGTGGTAAGGCGCCCGAGTGGCTGCCCCAGGTCGGGGGTTCGACCCCCGATCCCGCACGGTACTGGTGCTGCAATGCAGTACTGTAGCGCGCACAGTGCTAGTCATCGTAGCAGCGCTGAGTACTGTAGTTGCGCACAGTACAGAAAAAATCCTCTCGCTCTCCCTAGATTAAAGCATAGGTAAAGACTCGCGCCACAGCTCACAAGGCCAGCTGAGTCCCCGTATATGGTTAGGGAGGGGGTTCGGGGATTTTCTCGGCCTGCGGTGAGAAGGCTCTTCTCCTTAGATAATGCCGCCGGGGTGGCTTCATTCCCCGGCAGGTCGAGTTTTTTAAAACAACCCAATTAGTCATTACGACCTTTTTTATGCTAATGGGCTTGCTAATTGGTTCCGACAATATTACAATATTCTTGTTCATAGTAAAATCAATGTCCTGGAAGTAGAATTAGAAGAACTAATCCTTAGAATTGAAGAACCTCTCATCAGCAGCTTGCTTCATCTTCCCCTTCCCATGGAAATTCCAATTAGGGGCCAAAGCACAACATAACACAGTTAGAAATCTGAAATTTATGATTAGCCTCAGATTATGACACCCATGACTTTATCTCTTTAACCGAGCATAATAGTAAGGCTCACAATTATTTTAATTAAAGTTTCTGCATTAAGTGCACATATAAATAAAATAAACAGCTGCCACATCAAAACGATGCTCCTTCTGTGGCAAGAATCACAAATGACGGTACATTGCTCAATGAAATGAAGTAGATCCACATGAATTTTGTACTTACATCTAGGCAATCTCATCACGAGTGACAAGCACAAACATATCCAAATAAGTGAAGGAGAACAACGGAAACCACACTACCACACATCACAGATCCGAGTAAGAAATCGTAGAAAAGAAAGTCAGCCTTACCATCGACGACGGCAAGAATGGGTCCAGAGGAAAGGAAGGAACAATCTCGGGGAGAGGAAGTTCATTGGAGGAAGGAGAGAGAGGTACGACACCAGCCTTCCCCGTCGTTGGCTCACCATGGGGAGAGAGAGGGGAGGTGCGCCACATCCGTTCGTCGTCGCCACGAGAGATGGCGGCGGGAGGCGAGCGTAGCAAAGCGCAAAAGGTGAGACGAATGCGAAGCAAATGGCCGTACCGGTAACCCTAGCGCATCGGCCTGGATCGCTCCTTTTTATTGCTCGCACAAGCGGGTGCACCCTCACGGTCGTCCCTGCACCGGCCGAGCCTAGCTCACGAGCGAAGCTCGGATCCGGCGTTTCCCTCGGGCCAGCCGCGGGCCTCCATCCGCATGAGCCGAGCCGAGCCCGGATGCCTCTTCGATCAACCAAACAAGACGAGGCTGCATCAATCGAGCCTGGCCGAGGGTCGGGCCGGGTAACCAAACACACCCTAATAAACTCCAAATTTTTCTCCTCCCATCAGTCCTTTGTGTACTTACATCTAGATCCTTCACAAACAACATTTTTGTTTTCATGTCCTTCCACCACCTATTCACTGGAATATTCGGTTAGATCCTTCAAGAATCAGAATTTGGTCTCCAATCCTTTCACCACTCACTGCAATTTTATCTCTAGATATTTCATGAATTATAATAATACTTTCTTGGTCCTTTCACCACTAATTTGAGTTATAAAATAAAGGTCCGTAAAGTCATAGTTTCTTAGTCCTCTCACCACTGATTTATGTTCTAATGTAACTTTTAATGTTGTCTTAAAAACATAAAAAATCATATGTGTAAAATAAAACATATAGTAATATAAATTTGATATATACAAAAACATATATGAAAAATACAAATATGAGTTCCGATTTGCACGTGGTAAACACACTTCATTTATTCACTACTAATAGTATGCCTGCTACTTGAAAAAAAATAGAGTGAGTAAAAGAATCTTTTTTTATAAATTTGAAATACAATGCATATTTCTCTAGCAAACAATGATTAATAGTCAATTATTCAATTATTTGCTTTATTTCAGTAACTGAATAACATAGTAATCCTATAGAGCCTCCAATTATTTGATGTAATGTCATGGTAGAATGTTAGTTTTGCACTAACATTTCATTTTCATCTATCTGCTACTGACCCTTTCACATGTGCCCAACAAAATTGAATCAAATAAATGCAATTTATTTTTTTCTTCCTAAGAACAAAACATAATTATGCATTATTTAGTTAGGTCTATATAATGTCTAGCCATGCAGTAGTCAAGCAAATGATTAGCAAAATGCATCATTTATTCTCTTTCGGACATTTTTGCAATGATAGATCAAAGATCAAAAGCATTTGCAATGACACCAAATTATATAGTTGATCCTTCTTTTTTCGTTTTTAACTCCTTATACTAGCTATTTAATATTTGTTGTGATGTTTAAATCCAACTTTCACATTACATTTTCTTCCAATCACGTTTCTATTATAGATATAACATTTGATAATTCTTTTATGTAAGTTTTATTTCTCTAAATGTGTTAACTTCTTTACTCTTCTGATGTGAAACTTCTAAAAATATTTTAAGTTAGATATGTTGAAATAGGGGGTGGAATAATATAATTACCTCAAAAAAAACTTCATTAGTACTTAAAATGGTGGAAACTATAGGGTCATCAAACAAATAGTTACAAGAAAAGCGCGGCAACGCCGCGTGAAAATTCTAGTGTTAATACTAGTTTTTGCTAAGGTTTTCCCCTTTTAGAGGTAGGCATCCTAGGTCCCAGCTCATTTCGTCGGATAAGCGCCACCTTGCGAGTCGTGCCGTCGAAGATATATTGTATACTGATACTGTGATACGAGCGAGATCAGATTCTGAACGAAATGCTCACTCGAACTCGGGGATCGTTTTTTTCTCTTTAAATCCGTCCCTTTTTAGTGGTAGGCAGCGCAGCAGACCTCCTCTTCCTTTCCATTTCGTCGGATAAGCGCTACCCTGAGAGTCGAATATTCAGTCGTTTGTACGAGATTGGTACGTGCGAGCTCAGACGCCCGGTTGAAAACAGAGACAGAGAGAGAAAGAGCTTGCTGTATGAAACGTGGATAACCC
This sequence comes from Chloris gayana, assembly GCA_031894775.1. NCBI lineage: Eukaryota > Viridiplantae > Streptophyta > Magnoliopsida > Poales > Poaceae > Chloris > Chloris gayana. Next base: position 4,101 of record JAUNZO010005150.1, read on the forward strand.
AGCCGCATGCGTTTCAGCGAGCGTTCCGGCATCCACAGGTCGCGCCCGCTTGTCGCCTGTCCCTCCCGCGAATGTTGGATCGAATCGAACCTCCAAACTCCGCACAAGCGCTGCCGGACTTTCCCCACCACCACCATGGTTCTGGTTCCGGAGCAAGGAAAGCCGGGGGAACCGTGGCCACCACGAGCCTGGAGCCTGGAGCGCAAGGGGTCTCGCATGGAAAGAGTAAAAGCTCGAGCGGTCTGGACTCGCAGGCGCTGCTTTCAGGTGTCCCGTGATGCGACCGCGGATCAGCCGTGCGCCCTTCGTTTCGGTCTTTTTACCTTTCATACGGGGGTCCGCCTCGCCTTGCCGGCGAGCGCGACACGAGCGCAGCACCAGGTTGCGAGTGAGCGATACGCGACAAGCGACGGCTATTATTTGGCAACGGACAGGGCCGCGCGGGCCACGTGGCTGGAGACGTGGCGCCGCTTTCACGTGCCTTCACGTGACGCCGCGCCCACGGCGGTCGGGCGCGACGGCATGGGCGAGCGCACGGGACCTCCGCCCGTGCACACGCGTGTGCAGAGCAGGTGCGCCGTCGTCACTCCTCCATTCCGTGGAGGCGGAAAGCGCAGACAAACCCCGGCGGGTGGCTGGCATCATGGGTGCCGTCGTCGCCTCGTCGGGGGAGCGGTCGATCTGGGCAGGCTGTGCGCATCTACGAATTTCCTGGCAGTCTGGCACTCTGCCACGACCCGACGAATAAGCCAGCGGGAGTCCTCTTCTTCTTCTCACTCCCACCGGAACTTGGAAACCTGGAAATTATCAAAAAAAAAACTTGGAAACCTGGAAAAGTAAGACCATGATCACCCGATCACAAGCTCGGGTGTTGGTTGAGGCGTGAGATTTCTACGGATGGCGCTTCGTTTCAGAGCTTCGTGAGACTTGTTCGAACGAGGGCACCGTATTTTGTCGGGTACAGCAGCGGCGGTGTGCGGCGGATCACATTCGCGTGGCGGGTGAGAACGTCCGCTCGGGGAAACAACATCGGACATGGCTTCTTCGATTTCTTGTCCGGTGTAAATTGGCACCGATTTTCTTGTCTGAAAGAAATCCGGTGGGTTTGAGCTGAATTCGTCCGTTGTTGCTGTCCACAATAGTACAGGGCTGATTTTCGTCGCAAGTGACGGACAACGACACGGGCGCAGGGAGAGAGAGAGAGATTATGAGGGTCCGCCCGCACCGGACAAGGCCAAGCGGATGGACAGGTCCAGCGTTCACGTGGCTTCACGTGGCCGCGGTTGTCTGCCTGCGGCAGCCGGCCGGTGGCACGGAGCCGCGGACAGGGCTTGGAACGGGACGACGCACCTCTCAATCTCGCCGCGGCTGTCAGCACGGGAAGCCGTCGCTCCTGGCAATCCCGAGGATTCGGACGAACTCGACGAGCGGGTACTTACCACGCTTCTGGTCGGGGCCGACGAAGCCCAGCACTTTTGGAAAGGGCCATTGGATGACCATCAACCTGCTTCTTTCACTGAAGGCCCAATGAGCCTTCTACTTTCATGAAGAAAAAAAGGGTTACGTAGGATGCTTGGACCTTGCTCGTTTTATCTGTACAGTTTCCTTTTGTTTTTTTTAGCGAGATTGTTTTTTTACGTAGGATGCTTGAGCACTACTACCTTAAGTACCTTTGCATTAACATAGAAAAGAACTAGCAAAGAGTCCGTGCTTCGGGCGTGTACAAAATTTTAATTTATATTATTGATGCAAAGACATTTGAAGAGACCACACAAAAGAAACAGGAGTGTTCATAATTTTGCTGTATGTATGTTATTTATGAATGTTTGGTACTCCCTCCGTCCAAGAATATAAGGATTTGTTAACTTTCGATTTCTGGTTTGACCATTCGTCTTATTCAAAATATTTATACAAATATAAAACTAAAGAAGATGTACTTAAAATGTACCTAGAAATAAAGTATATTGTATCAAAATAAATAAAATTTTAATAATTTTTTTGAATAAGACGAATGGTTAAACATGTCATCTAAAAGTCAACAAATGCTTATATTTCGAACGGAGGAAGTATGAGCCTAATATTATTTAAATATATTTTAGTTTCTTTGTCGGGTTTGATGGTATAACGTACCATGCCAAGCCATATTTAATAGCTAAACAAACCGACACATCGAGGTTGAATGGGCTAAGGCTATAGTCGTCCAAACAGAGCGCCCGACACGGCCCGGCCTGAGCACGCCAAGGCACGACCCGTTTCATTTCGGGCCGGCACGGCACGGAATTCATTTCGGGCCGTGTCACACCCGGCTTTAACGACCAAAACCGAATGCATCCGTATGCGTGCCCGAAACAAGTTTTCACGCACACAGGACAAATAATGTGATAAAAGAACAATGTCTTTAATAAATCGAATACTTACATTGTTATTGTCTCAAAAGACTAAACACAATATACGCTAGCGGAAGACTCCATAACACCACAGGCAATCGACCGGGGTTTCGCACGTCTAGACCTTTCTCATCGGTGGTCTTCTCCATCTTCCGAGCAGCAGTAGTTTGTAGCAAAAAGAGAAATAGCAAGAGTGAGTACATGTCGTACTCGAGCAAGTGTGGGAATATATGACATGTAAGCTGAATGAAAGGAAGGCTAACACACGGTTTGCAATAGAAAGCACCTACACTAGTCAATTAATTTTAAGCAACCTATTTACTAAGTGAATATGAACCAACGAGGCTACCCCACTCGTCAACCACCGCAAGCTACTCTACTTGCAAGCAAACCACACCTACAGAGTTACCCCGCCTCGTAGCCAACCACACTACGAGGTTACCCCGCTCGTAGCCAACCACACTACAGAGTTACCCCGCCTGCAGCAACCTACGAGTTACTCCATCCGTCCATACCCTCTAGTTCTCGTGAGGATCCGGGCCGTTCGTGACCGTGAACACGGCTGTTATAACAGTTTTACACTCTGCAGAGGTTGCACAACTTTACCCACAGGTCGGTGATTCCATCACTATTCGGTGACTAAAACCTCTATTATGCCAGCACACTTCCGAAGGTATGAGGCCAAGAGATCACCGCAAGGTCTTTTCTAAGGACTTCCCGACTTGTAAAACATCCATGCTAAGGTTTCACCGCCGTAAAAGTGACGCATCACCCGGAGGCCCCCTCTTGCACCGTGGCTTGAAGTACTCCGCCTTTCCTCGCCCGAATCCGGAAGACACCTTCTTCCTTCATCCTTCCTCGACGCTTGCGAACCGGGAAGCTACCTCGGTACTAAACCTTACCTACCCATTATCAGCCCCGTGCTTTGTGCGGAAGTCCTGGGTTGCCGCTCCAAGAACCGGTCCTTATGATCCCCAACAGGTACTACCGCAACCCAATAGTACTACTACGAGTACTGTGCATTCCCGCACCATCATCCACATCCTCCTGTCGGGATCACCTAAGTTCCATGTTGCTAAAAAGCATCCCCCAATTCATGATCATTATGTTCAAGTGAATAATTAATCAAGCTTAGCATTTAGTTCAATTTGAACCCCATTAAAAGCAACTAGCAATGACGTACCCATCCTAACATACTACACCATAACCAAGGCGACAAGGTAGAATAAGGAACAGGGTATGACACAAATAGGATTCAAATTAAACCGTAATGCATGTAATGTAAATTCAGAAAGTAAGAAGTAGGCGCAATGTGCATCAAGGACACTTGCCTGTTTTCCTTTGCTGCTGCTCATGTCTTCAAGTCTTGCTCTTGAGTTCTTCGGAAAATACGTTCCTCTATTTAACGTCACACCGATACAAACATGCAAGAAACAAGCATACAAGCAACTAAGAAACAGTACACCAAACAATACCTAATGACTATGAAAACAGTACTAATAAATAGTACACGTCGCTACGATCTCGTGGGCGCAAGAATCGACTTAATCGGAGTTACGAGCGAAAAGTTATGAACATTTAAAGACCTAGGGTTTAAAACGTAAAAACGATAAATGAAGGACCATTTTGTAAATATGAAAAAAGTTCAATGGCTAGAGTGTAGAAAGGTTAAGGTCTAAAGATATAAGTTTATAAAACACTAGGGTTCATTTTGCAAAAGAACATGATTTAATGTGGTTTGAGAAAATAGAGGTGAAACGTAATTCAATAAATGGTTAGGGGCGTTTACGTAAAAAGACCATAATTAAAACATTGAAATAAATATGTCTTAAGGACTTAAAAATAGTTTACCAATTAACTAAAAGCCTTAACGAAAAAGATTAGGTCGAAAACGGAACTAAAACGAAGGTTAGGGTGGCTCTTCTAAAATAAAGGGCATAAACGTAATTAACTATAGACTTAGGGGGCTAGCGTGAAAATTTACCTAGTCACAAAATATACGTTCGTAAAATTAACAAACTACAAGTGCTAATTTGCAAATTTTATATTCCTATCATGCAGAAAGATTAAAACAGAATTTAAATAAAGCTATGGTTGGATTTTATAAACAGAAGGACCAAAACGTTAAATAGTAACGCTATGGGGGCCTATCTGCAAAATAGCCAAGTCCAGGGACCTATACGTAATTTTCAAAAAGCATAAGGACTAAAGTGTAAACGTTCAGGACTGAAGTATAATTTATGAAAAACATAAGGTTGTTTTTGTAAAAATGCAGGACCTAAATATAATTATAAAATTACTCAGGGGCTAATGTGTAAAAATTACATTACTGCGCCCTAACAGGATTAAAACATAAATATAAAATAACCTAGGGTTGATTATGTGAACGTGGAGGAGTTCTTTATTAATTAAATAAAACAGCGGGGGTGTTTTTGTAAGAAAACCAAATAACAGTTCGTCCTTCTAATCTGGATCGTTCATTCTCGATCGGACGGTCCTGGTTGTTCCGACAGAGCTTTGGTCTCCGCCGGCGAGACTCCACGGTGGCGCATCGCCGGAGTTTTGCTCGACCTTGAGCCACGGAGCCACGTTCCTCGCCGCGATTGGCTCGGGAGAGAGAGAAGAGGGCGGCGAAGCTCACCACGGGGTCGCGGACACGGGGAGTCGACCGGAGACGGCTCGCAACGGCGAGGTTGTGGCGGAGACGCTCGGCCGCGTCGCGGGGGCTCCTCGGGCAGCCGTTCTTCGTCGCGTTGGCGTTGGCGGGGGCGGTGCGGTGTGGCGAAGGGCGGCACGGGGTTGGGCTGCCTCGAAGGGGCTTCCGGCGGCGCTGCGTCGGAGCTTGGGCGGCGTTCTTCAATGGCGACGGTGGCGCGGCGATGCGGAGAGGTGTCAGGCGACGGGGTGGGGAAAAAGGGAGGCGCGAAACGCGGCGCATCGGGTTTTATAGGGCACGGGGCCCTATGGTCGTCGTGGCGCGCACGCCAAGGAGAGGCGGCGGCGGCGTGCGACGCGGTTAGGGTTGCGGCGCGGGCCAAGGCGGGCTGGGGTGTGGTCGGGCTGGCGGGGGCCGAGGCGGGCGCTGGGAGTGCTGGGCTGCGGCTGGAGCAGGCCGCGAAGGGAGATAAGGGAGCTGGGCCAGGGAAGATTCGGCCCAAGTGGCTTGGGTTTTGTTTTCTTCTTTTATTTTCCTTTTCCTATTCTATTTCTACAAGCCAATAAAAATGCAAATAATTCTATTCGAATTTTCAAATGAAATAATCACACAATAAAGACCAAATGTCACAAATCAACATGCATGCATTTCAGCCAAAATATAACCATATTAATTAATTAAATTTAGAAAATAAATGGCTTTTGCATAAAAGGGTTTATAAATTGTCTTTTTTTAAAGCCAATCTTTAATCAACTAAAGACAAACATTTTAGTTGTTTGGAATTACCTTGGAGCCAAAACAAAATAAAATACTTTAAACAAAAATAAATATTATTTCCTAAGTTCTTTTATAAACCCCATGTATTGATAAAAGAAACTATTGCTCATAGATCTATTGTGTTAATTAAGTAAACCTTTGCATAAATCAAATACATTTTTTTATAAGCCTTTTTCACCCATTTAAAGTATTTAACTATAAATCAGATTAAAGTATTTCTCAAAGCAAAATCCTTTATAAATCCAACTTTATTTATTTTCGAAAGTAGCTCCTTTTTCTCACATGAAATGATAAAGCTCTCATGTGGCTTTCAAAGTGAAATACCTTGTATAAAATAATGCCTTTTGAAATAAACTTATTTTCATAAATCAAATATAATTGTTTATTAATTTCTTTTCATCAATCACTTTCTTAAAATAGATTATCTTCATAAATCAAAAGTATTTCTTAAATAGATGTTTCTCTTTTTCCTAGAAAGGGAAAATACCTCGTTTAAAATATTGTGTTCCAAAATAATATAAATTCGTAAATCAAAGATGTATTTTTCGATAAGTCTTTTTCATAATCCAAAACAAAACATATGTTCTTTTGAGAAAATTCATTATTGAAACTTTATAATCAAAATAAGTGTTTGAGTTTAAAAGATAATCTCTTCCTCCTAAATAAGAAAGAAAGAAAATGTATTTATAATATTATCCTTTAGATAATATTTAAATATGCTTTAAAAAGTTTTAAAATTTTGTGAATTTCGTGCACCATCCAGAATGTGAAATTCGGGGTGTTACAAGGCTACCCCTTAACAGGAATCTCGTCCCGAGATTCGGCGTGGCTAGCAAGAAATTTTAGGTGGGTGATCTTTTCCTAACGGACTCTAGGGCTTCACACTTGATTGTACACGTCCGTCATGGCTCTTCCAACGTCCAATGGTCTTATATCCATAAGTTCTACTCTTATCGTATATGGCACCTTTCTTAAGATTCCATTATGAAAGGTTGGCGTTCATCTTCATCCTGTGATTACACATAGTCTTCAAGGAACAAGACAATACGATTCCATATCCTCCAAGGTAAATATCACTTAATCGTACGGACTCATTGTCTTGATTACATTGTTCAAACGACTCAACAACCATAGTACTTGGGAAAATTAAACAAACTAAAGACCAAACACTATTGCCCTCTTGATCAGAAATCCATTGATCCTTCTAGATTTGCACCTCTTCATGGACGAGAATTCTTGACTTGTCTCTTGTGGCACGTGTTGGAACCTCTTGGACTAGGATGACAAATTTGTTGTGGGAGTTGACGGCGTCGTGTTGTGGTTGCTATCGATGTTCCCTTTTGCTGGTTCTTGGGACACTCGTTAACATAGTGTCCTTCCTCTTCGCAATTGTAACAAATCCCACGCTTAAGGACGACTTGAGCTTCATCGGAGTCTTCGGGCTTCTTACTGAGCTGAGAAGATTCGGGGTGTATACAAGAGGTTGAGGGGCGATCATCTAGTGAACAACGACTCATGGCTTGACAGAGAGTTTCTGTTTCCACCTGCTTCAGAAACAACCAATATTCGAGTTCGATGGAGTAAACTTCCCCGTTGGACACTTATCGGCGTAATGGCCATATTGCTCACAACCGAAACACATTATATTCTTCCTTGGGCAGGTCTCGAAGTAGTGACCACGTTTACCACAAAGTGAGCATTGATTCCTTCCAAGTGTGGGCCTTCGGAAAAATCTGTTGGAATCACCTCTTTGGAAACTCCTCTTTCTTGAGGGTTGATGCAATGTCGTAGGCTCACGTCTGGTTGATCTGAAGAAAACATGGGTGACCACGACGTTTGCAGCAATAGCAAGCTTCACGGACTCTAGGGTTCTTGTAGTGCTGATCCGGAGTTTCAGTACCGCTACTTGACTTGAGCTTCCTCTTCTTTCTTGACATGCTCCCTTCGTCCATGGTTAATACCTCCGAAGTTGTCCGTTGGTCGTTAGAAACAGGTCGTGACCTCTTCCTTGGGAAAATACCAATCCTGTTGTCCTTGCTTGTAGCTAGTGAAGGGGAGGTATGAACTGTCATGGATGTTGTTCTCCTCGGAAATAAGGCTACTAGCGACGGTTCCAATTCTTGGGTTCATCATCCGAGAAAGTAGATTCGTTTTGGGCATAAGAGGAGAGAATAGAGAATGGGGTCCGAGAAAAGAACGAGGAATAACGAAACTAAATACCCATTAATGCAAACAAATAGATGTGCTTGACAAAGCTAAAAACTTTGCAACACACCTTCGGACAATCAAAGATCCAACTCAAAACAAGACACACCAGAAATCAAACACTTAACCTAAATTGCACATCGACTCGACGTTCTAAACGTTTAACCGCTAAAGGACACTACTACTAATCCTCTCATCTTGGTCTGGAACAACGTAGGCTCGGGGAGCGCGACTTGCAATCTTGCGTGGAGGGGATTCAGGTGCCTCTTCTTCCAATTCTTCATCCGAGGCCAACTCCAAATCTTCGGGTAGACGACGCTTGAGCTTGCGGTTTATCCTCATAGCCTCGGTGTACTTCTCATGCCAAAAGTCCACTTCTTCCGCATTCTCATACAACTCTTTCGTGAGTACCTTGGCGAGAGCCACTTGCTTCTTAAGCTTCCAATTTCCTTGTTCCTCCACTGGGTCTAGGTGGATGTAGGTGGATCCGCTTGCTCGTTGAGGGAAATGAGCATACTCCGTCTCTTCCAAATAAGCACGGGACCTTGAGCGAGTAACCGGGATGGCTTGGCGAGCAGCATCACGAATTCCAGCAAAGAAACTTCTCCTTGGGGCAATGGCTTTGTGAGTCCTCTCAATCTCATGAGCTCCTTCAACGGGTTCTCGTGCATAGATGAGCACATGGACGTCCCAATGTGGCACCGATCCTTCAATGACTTCTCTAGCTCCAAAGTACTTTGGTGGCTTCACGTATCCTATTTCTTGCAGCATCTCCCAAAGCATGTTAGGAAGTCTCCCAGCACTTAGTCCATCACTCTCAAACTCACGAACCTCTTGATATGGTAGTGGAACTTCCATCATTTCTTGTTCCACTGCTTCCTCGTCATGGCTATCGGTGATCTCGGGAGCATGGTGAATGCGATGGCCGAAACCGCATTTGTGATCAACGGTCTTGGCTAGGGCCAGCTATAAAATGTTTGGAACAAAATAGATTAACAAAATGAGACAAAAAGCAAGAAATTGTTTGAGCAAAGAATGATGCTAGAGTAAGAGAGTCCTAAGAAAGAATTTGTAGGAAAGAAGTGTAGGGTTTTTTTTTCCAACATAGTTTTTATTTCAAAACAAAATACTCCTAGAGGCGACCATTCTACCTAGGCTTGTGTCCTACGGTCAACACGGCGTACGTCCTACGGTCGACATGGCTACGATGCCACTTTGTCACACCCGGTTTTAACGACCAAAACCGAATGCATCCGTATGCGTGCCCGGGAACAAGTTTTCACGCACACGGGACAAATAATGTGATAAAAGAACAATGTCTTTAATAAATCGAATACTTACATCGTTATTGTCTCAAAAGACTAAACACAATATACGCTAGCGGAAGACTCCATAACACCACAGGGAATCGACCGGGGTTTCGCACGCCTAGACCTTTCTCATCGGTGGTCTTCTCCATCTTCCGAGCAGCAGTAGTTTGTAGCAAAAAGGGAAATAGCAAGAGTGAGTACATGTCGTACTCAGCAAGTGTGGGAATATATGACATGTAAGCTGAATGAAAGGAAGGCTAACACACGGTTTGCAATAGAAAGCACCTACACTAGTCAATTTATTTTAAGCAACCTATTTACTAAGTGAATATGAACCAACGAGGCTACCCCACTCGTCAACCACCGCAAGCTACTCTACTTGCAGCAAACCACACCTACGAGGTTACCCCGCTCGTAGCCAACCACACTACGAGGTTACCCCGCTCGTAGCCAACCACACTACAGAGTTACCCCGCTCGTAGCAACCTACGAGTTACTCCACCCGTCCATACCCTCTAGTTCTCGTGAGGATCCGGGCCGTTCGTGACCGTGAACACGGCTGTTATAACAGTTTTACACTCTGCGAGAGGTTGCACAACTTTACCCACGGGTCGGTGATTCCATCACTATTCGGTGACTAAAACCTCTATTATGCCGAGCACACTTCCGAAGGTATGAGGCCAAGAGATCACCGCAAGGTCTTTTCTAAGGACTTCCCGACTTGCAAAACGTCCATGCTAAGGTTTCACCGCCGTAAAAGTGACGCATCACCCGGAGGCCCCCTCTTGCACCGTGGCTTGAAGTACTCCGCCTTTCCTCGCCCGAATCCGGAAGACACCTTCTTCCTTCATCCTTCCTCGACGCTTGCGAAGCGGGAAGCTACCTCGGTACTAAACCTTACCTACCCATTATCAGCCCGTGCTTTGTGCGGAAGTCCTGGGTTGCCGCTCCAAGAACCGGTCCTTATGATCCCCAACAGGTACTACCGCGACCCAATAGTACTACTACGAGTACTGTGCATTCCCGCACCATCATCCACATCCTCTCGTCGGGATCACCTAAGTTCCATGTTGCTAAAAAGCATCCCCCAATTCATGATCATTATGTTCAAGTGAATAATTAATCAAGCTTAGCATTTAGTTCAATTTGAACCCCATTAAAAGCAACTAGCAATGACGTACCCATCCTAACATACTACACCATAACCAAGGCGACAAGGTAGAATAAGGAACAGGGTATGACACAAATAGGATTCAAATTAAACCGTAATGCATGTAATGTAAATTCGAGAAAGTAAGAAGTAGGCGCAATGTGCATCAAGGACACTTGCCTGTTTTCCTTTGCTGCTGCTCATGTCTTCAAGTCTTGCTCTTGAGTTCTTCGGAAAATACGTTCCTCTATTTAACGTCACACCGATACAAACATGCAAGAAACAAGCATACAAGCAACTAAGAAACAGTACACCAAACAATACCTAATGACTATGAAAACAGTACTAATAAATAGTACACGTCGCTACGATCTCGTGGGCGCAAGAATCGACTTAATCGGAGTTACGAGCGAAAAGTTATGAACATTTAAAGACCTAGGGTTTGAAACGTAAAAACGATAAATGAAGGACCATTTTGTAAATATGAAAAAAGTTCAATGGCTAGAGTGTAGAAAGGTTAAGGTCTAAAGATATAAGTTTATGAAACACTAGGGTTCATTTTGCAAAAGAACATGATTTAATGTGGTTTGAGAAAATAGAGGCGAAACGTAATTCAATAAATGGTTAGGGGCGTTTACGTAAAAAGACCATAATTAAAACATTGAAATAAATATGTCTTAAGGACTTAAAAATAGTTTACCAATTAACTAAAAGCCTTAACGAAAAAGATTAGGTCGAAAACAGAACTAAAACGAAGGTTAGGGTGGCTCTTCTAAAATAAAGGGCATAAACGTAATTAACTATAGACTTAGGGGGCTAGCGTGAAAATTTACCTAGTCACAAAATATACGTTCGTAAAATTAACAAACTACAAGTGCTAATTTGCAAATTTTATATTCCTATCATGCAGCAAAGATTAAAACGGAATTTAAATAAAGCTATGGTTGGATTTTATAAACAGAAGGACCAAAACGTTAAATAGTAACGCTATGGGGGCCTATCTGCAAAATAGCCAAGTCCAGGGACCTATACGTAATTTTCAAAAAGTATAAGGACTAAAGTGTAAACGTTCAGGACTGAAGTATAATTTATGAAAAACATAAGGTTGTTTTTGTAAAAATGCAGGACCTAAATATAATTATAAAATTACTCAGGGGCTAATGTGTAAAAATTACATTACTGCGCCCTAACAGGATTAAAACATAAATATAAAATAACCTAGGGTTGATTATGTGAACGTGGAGGGGTTCTTTATTAATTAAATAAAACAGCGGGGGTGTTTTTGTAAGAAAACCAAATAACAGTTCGTCCTTCTAATCTGGATCGTTCATTCTCGATCGGACGGTCCTGGTTGTTCGGACAGAGCTTTGGTCTCCGCCGGCGAGACTCCACGGTGGCGCATCGCCGGAGTTTTGCTCGACCTTGAGCCACGGAGCCACGTTCCTCGCCGCGATTGGCTCGGGAGAGAGAGAAGAGGGCGGCGAAGCTCACCACGGGGTCGCGGACACGGGGAGTCGACCGGAGACGGCTCGCAACGGCGAGGTTGTGGCGGAGACGCTCGGCCGCGTCGCGAGGGCTCCTCGGGCAGCCGTTCTTCGTCGCGTTGGCGTTGGCGGGGGCGGTGCGGTGTGGCGAAGGGCGGCACGGGGTTGGGCTGCCTCGAAGGGGCTTCCGGCGGCGCTGCGTCGGAGCTTGGGCGGCGTTCTTCAATGGCGACGGTGGCGCGGCGATGCGGAGAGGTGTCAGGCGACGGGGTGGGGAAAAAGGGAGGCGCGAAACGCGGCGCATCGGGTTTTATAGGGCACGGGGCCCTATGGTCGTCGTGGCGCGCACGCCAAGGAGAGGCGGCGGCGGCGTGCGACGCGGTTAGGGTTGCGGCGCGGGCCAAGGCGGGCTGGGGTGTGGTCGGGCTGGCGGGGGCCGAGGCGGGCGCTGGGAGTGCTGGGCTGCGGCTGGAGCATGCCGGGAAGGGAGATAAGGGAGCTGGGCCAGGGAAGATTCGGCCCAAGTGGCGTGGGTTTTGTTTTCTTCTTTTATTTTCCTTTTCCTATTCTATTTCTACAAGCCAATAAAAATGCAAATAATTCTATTCGAATTTTCAAATGAAATAATCACACAATAAAGACCAAATGTCACAAATCAACATGCATGCATTTCAGCCAAAATATAACCATATTAATTAATTAAATTTAGAAAATAAATGGCTTTTGCATAAAAGGGTTTATAAATTGTCTTTTTTAAAGCCAATCTTTAATCAACTAAAGACAAACATTTTAGTTGTTTGGAATTACCTTGGAGCCAAAACAAAATAAAATACTTTAAACAAAAATAAATATTATTTCCTAAGTTCTTTTATAAACCCCATGTATTGATAAAAGAAACTATTGCTCATAGATCTATTGTGTTAATTAAGTAAACCTTTGCATAAATCAAATACATTTTTTTATAAGCCTTTTTCACCCATTTAAAGTATTTAACTATAAATCAGATTAAAGTATTTCTCAAAGCAAAATCCTTTATAAATCCAACTTTATTTATTTTCGAAAGTAGCTCCTTTTTCTCACATGAAATGATAAAGCTCTCATGTGGCTTTCAAAGTGAAATACCTTGTATAAAATAATGCCTTTTGAAATAAACTTATTTTCATAAATCAAATATAATTGTTTATTAATTTCTTTTCATCAATCACTTTCTTAAAATAGATTATCTTCATAAATCAAAAGTATTTCTTAAATAGATGTTTCTCTTTTTCCTAGAAAGGGAAAATACCTCGTTTAAAATATTGTGTTCCAAAATAATATAAATTCGTAAATCAAAGATGTATTTTTCGATAAGTCTTTTTCATAATCCAAAACAAAACATATGTTCTTTTGAGAAAATTCATTATTCAAACTTTATAATCAAAATAAGTGTTTGAGTTTAAAAGATAATCTCTTCCTCCTAAATAAGAAAGAAAGAAAATGTATTTATAATATTATCCTTTAGATAATATTTAAATATGCTTTAAAAAGTTTTAAAATTTTGTGAATTTCGTGCACCATCCAGAATGTGAAATTCGAGGTGTTACAGGCCGTGCCGTGCTCGGCCCACGTGCCGGGCCGTCGGCCTACGAGCACGGCACGAATTACACAGAGCCGTGTCGGCCGGCTCGTTAGGCCGATTAGACACGCCGGCCCATTAACGTTTAAATGGAGCAAAAATGGTGGTGAAATATGGAGTTTTAGTGGGATTCGAACTTGGGTCTTCTAGTTTCTAGACAAGAGACTTACCACCAAACCACCGATGGGTTGATGTTTGTATAGAAATCATATATATTTTAAATAAGTTCTTTTCGGGCCGTGTCTAAATGAGCAATTTTCGTGCTTTACCGGGCCAAGGCCTAAACGGGCCGTGCCCGTGCCGTCCGTCGGGCCACCCCGTCGGCCCAAGCACGGCACGACACCTCGGGCCGTGCCGTGCTTGGGCCGTGCTTTTTTGCGGGCTTCGGGCGGCCCAAAAGCACGGCCCAAACGGCCAGCTTTAGCTAAGGCTACACGGGTGGTGTTGTGCTACCATGATGGGCTTGTGCCTTGACCCAAGCATGTGGCCCATGTCAAGCCCCGCGCTAGATGGGTCATGTCATGCTCGGGCTGGACCAAAAATAATGAGCCTCATGCTAGCTGAGGTGCCCGACTTTATATTTAGCCAACCAATGTTGGTTAAAAAATGATATTATATACAAGATGTAGATTGTTCCAAATTTCTTATCAATATTTTAGATTCATAGACGATAAATACGCATCATTTATACTACAGATTCATGCATCACTACCAAAAGAGACAAGGACTATAAAGTGCAATGGAGCATCATTCTAAGTAGTCTAGTGAAACAAGATATCACCATTAGTATGCATTGTTCAAGTAAGAGTCATGGACCAAAAAGTATAATGCAATATCTTCTCAAAATATGTGGTGCAAAAAGATATCTACCACTTGTATGTACTATTTAAGAAATACATCTTTAACTTAAATGCTAGGTGAATATCAATACATGCATAAGTACAACTTTTGTGAGCACGGGGGCATATGTCCACTATAGTATAATTATAAATTATAATTAAATATACATATCAAATCTCTGATTGTACTCACTTAAGTACATACCTTTCCTTGGAGGAGGTTCAATAGGTGCAGGTAACTAAGAATCACCTATCTCCTCCCGAGGCGAGAGTAATTCCATCTTTAAACAAGACCAACAATCATAGGGCATGGCAGATGCCTGAGCTTCATGATGGTAAAAAGTCGTGTAATATTTCAGGAAATGTCATCTAGATTGCACATTGTTGATTGCAAACCATCAAGGAATTGCATCATTTTGCTATTTTTTTTATTTGTTGTAGGATTGTGTTCCTATGCACCGAAGGAATCTATAATAGGTTGTACTAGTCAGCAAAACCTTTTCAATTTCATTTACAGTTTTTATTGCTGATTTAATATCCTCTCCTTTCTCATTGTGGTAATCCCTTCAACATGGACGGATTCTTCCATCCTTTTCTCATTGTGGTTACCTTCATCCTCAACAATTTTTCTTGGGGACCTATCATCTTGTCCATCCTTGAGGGACGCATGAGAGGGCTGAGTGAGTTGGTTCTTGAGGGTTAACTATTGGATCTTTTTGGAGCCTTCTTCACCTTTGTTTTCTCACCATGTTCACGCTAATGCCTGAACAATGCATGCATTGCATCTGTAATTTCTTGGGATTAGAACTATTGGACTTCTACATCGTCATCTCTGCTTTGTGTCCCTCCACGCCACCACTACTCCTCCGATGGCCGGAAAAGACCATCGGCGCAAGTGTGGGTGCTGCCACCTCCCGTAACCGAGCGGAGCAGGCTCGACATGAGGTCGCGCAAGGCTGTCAACACGGTAGATCTAGCGGGTGCCACCAGATCCCGCCGCAATGGGAGGCGACGACTGCCCGAGCAGTGGGGCAGTCAGCGGCCTTTGTCCCTGTATGTGTAGAAATGTTGATCATCATCACTAGGGTCTTTTATTTTCTTGTGATCTGTTTTTAGTGGATTTATCTATACACTTGAGGTAGTTCACTGCTGTTATGGTCAAGTTGAAGCTTCGATGACTGGCTACCTGCTACTAGGGGCGATGCTGATATGTTCGGGTACACCGACAGTGATCAGGTAGGCCGTCCACGTGCCAGCAGGTGCACGGCCGCACTCACCACCGCAACGCGAATCTGATCATCCGGATGGAGAGTCTCCATGGACAACCAGCAAGCAGTAGCTGCCTGACGTCGCGGAACGAAATAATTACCGGTGGCAATTCGCAGCGACACCCACGGTGCAGAGGTAGAGGTAGCGTATACGAACACCAGTGAGTCGAGCCCCACTGTCAAGTGACACACAGAGCAAACTCAAGCGTATTACTATATTGGCGGCATGATTAACACGTCCACGAGCATCATGGTCTGGCTGTTGTTTTGTCTTAAACAAGGCCAATAATGCCGCTGCCCAGTCTACGTGGATCCAACCACCCGCCGACGGACAGGTGAAAGCCCGATGTGTCGTCGACGCTCGCGCGCACACACACACACAAAACACTCCGCGCGAAGGAACGAATCCGTCGCGAGAAAAGGTGAAAGCGATCGAGCTCTGCCCCGTTCCCTTTCCTCGCCCGATCGTCGCTCGCCAAAGGCGGTGACCGCACTGTGGACTTGGATACAGATCGCACTGAACCGGGTTAAAGAAATGCAAAGTTGGCAAGGGAAAGGTGAATGTGAACGGAGGGGGTACACATGGGAAGGCGGAGGAGAAGTTGCGTGCTGTCCCAGGCTGGCGGTGCGTGGTGTCCGGCTGCCGTCGCCACCGCCACGTTCCTCTCCTTGCCTCTTCCATTCCACCCACCAAATCCAACGCAACCGCTCCCCATCAGCCATCGTCTCCACCTACTTACCTCTTGCGCGCCTCTCACCTTGATCAATTGTTTCCCTTCATTCACCACCACGTTGCCAACCACGAGCTAGCATTCTGCGCTCACCTCGGCTGGCAGACGAAGCTAGCAGGAGGTATCAATGGCTCCTCGGCTTCTAGCGTGCTTCGGCCGCAAGGGCAGCGGCGCGACGGCGTCGGCGCCGGATGACGGATCGGCGGACCCGCAGGCGGCGGTGGTCCCGCCGGGGCCGGTGCTCGTGGAGCTGTTCTCGTCGCAGGGGTGCGGCGCGTCGCCGGAGGCGGACGCGGTGGCGGCGCGGCTGGCGCAGGACTCCGGCGCCGGCGAGGTGGTGGTGCTGGGGTTCCACGTGGACTACTGGGACTACCGCGGCTGGAAGGACCCGTTCGCGTCCAGCGCGTGGACCGTGCGCCAGAAGGCCTACGTGGAGTCGCTGCGCCTCGACACGCTGCTCACGCCGCAGGCCGTCGTGCAGGGCCGCGCGCACTGCGTCGGCACCGAGCAGGACGCGCTCGCGCAGGCCGTGCGCGACGCGCCGAGGTACCCCGCGCCGGCGATGAAGGTACGTACGCGCTGGTCGTCTTTCTGCGCGGTCGGTGATCACCGGTCGATGGCATCATCAGCTTGTTGAATGTTCTTTAGTAAGCAGGATCTAAGATCTAGTAACTAATTGATCTGCCGCTACTGTACTTTCGCCGGATCAGGAATCGAATAATCCAGATCTAGAACGGCTACAGGATCGGTGGTATTAGATTGGTACGGTGTCCAGATGTGTACTTTATTCTTAACGAGCAACATTATGTGCAGTTTTCAGCTTATATAACAACATTTATGAACCAACGGATTAATTAACCGCGTGTGCGTCAATTAGGCAGTGCGTCAGTGTCCTGCTCCAGAATCCAATTATCTTTGGCACGCCTGAAATTAATCAGAACCCACCACCCTGCAGGTGACGTTCCAGCGGCCGAACCCGACGACGCTGCAGGCGTCCTTGTCGGGCACGCTGCGCAGCAAGGTGGAGGGCGCCGGCGGCGCGAGCGTGCTGGCGGCGCTGTACGAGAGCGGGCTGGTCACGGACTGCGGCCGCGGCGAGAACAAGGGCAAGTCGCTGCTCAACGACCACGTCGTGCGCGGGCTGCACAAGGTCGCCGCGCTCAAGGACGGCGCCTCCGCCAAGAAGACCGTGTCCGGGACCGTGCAGTTCCAGCTCTGGGACGGCTTCCGCGCCACCAAGTGCGGACTCGTCCTCTTTGTGCAGAACGCCGCGCAGCAGGTGCTCGGTGTACAGCACTTCGACCTGCCCGACAACTTATGATCCATCTTTGGATCCACCGCTTCAGGGTGCGTGCGTGCGTGGGTGTGGTATTCTTTGTACCTAGTAGTAATTTGTTTTATTTTTTATCAATACTTCGATTATTGGAGTGTAATACAGTATGTACTACCGTGTAGTGAGAGTTGTGGGCGTATGAAAGCCTCTTCTAGTCTTTCTCTTCCATGGTCGCTCTTTTTTCAGAACAACAGAATGGACAGACTGTTCTTGTTCGACTTGAGAATTCACGAGGCAAGTCTTCGCGAGCATGCTAATCTTCTCACCTTCTTATTATGGGGTTCAGTTGTCAGTTCCGTAGCACGTGCAACTCATCCTGATGAAAGTGTTCTTAATGGTGTTCCATTTTCTCTCTGAGATCATTAATGGTGTTCGTAAAAGAGGAATCACAGGATTAGACTAGCTGTGGGCTGCCGTCTTGACCCAGACAACTTCTGGTATCTCGTGGGCTACTTATTCGGCCTCAGTGAGTTTGTGTACTTAAATGGGCCACAGACGCTAGCACGTCATAAAAGCAACTAACCCGGCCTATTTTTAAAAAAGAAGACCCTAAGAAATTGATAACACTCCTCGACCCATGTTCCTTCTCGTACTCCATTTTGCAACTTTGAGTTTAATCACAAAGGCATTTCAATCACTAAACTCTACGAGATGTGATTGGCCATCACATTAACATGACCCAAATCATAAAATCAAGTATAGGTATGCCACCAAAAAACGAGCGCGATTTGCTAGGATGTGCACGTAGGTCGCAATCAACGGAACTAGTATGTTTGTCACCTCACCGGCAGAAGGAGAGAGTTGCTTTGCCTGTGTTGGAGCCTCGAAAAGAAAGATCCCTGCAACATCTAACAAATGGGTAATGCTAGTAGTTGTCTCCAAGTCAAAAGCCTGATGTCGTTAATTACAGTCCGGAACTTCAAGATTGGGGGCATATGCCCTTAGCTTCACGTTATAATAATTTATTTATATATATTTAAATATTTTGATAGTACATATAACCATTTATGTCACTATTTTATATCCATTATAACATGGATACTTGTTTCGATTTAGTTTAAAAATACAAATTATACAAGCAAATTAAAAGAAGGAACGACATTGCTTTAAACCGATCCGTTGTCCACGTTGTGGTTTGTCTATTGAACGTTATCGGTGTGTGAGTACACCTCCAAATGGGGGCCCGTCAAGGCTCCCTTGGGATAGGTTCGGGGAAGAACGGATTTGCTCGCGCGTGAGCGTAGATGATTGAAATGAGTAAGAACACGGGGAGTTATCCAGGTTCGGGCCGCACCGGGTGCGTAATACCCTACGTCCCGCTAGTGTGCGTATGTATTCTCCAATGTTCTCTCTCTTTACATCGGAGTCTCTCCTCCTTTTATAGGGTAAGGAGGAGAGCACCGTACAAGTACCCGGGGGTACCCGGACGCCCGGTGGGGGTCCGGTCCTTCCCGAGACATTCCGACACGATCCCGACTAAATCCGTTGCGAACTCTTCTCCTTGGTTCGCGCTCCGAATCTCTTCCACCCCATTGGGCGAGAGTCCCCCCGGCACCGTAGCCGCGCGGCTTCCCGAGACGCGGCGCACGGGGAAGCCGCGCGCACGTCTTGTCGGGCTGCCGCGTCGCCGCATGCACTCGAGTGCCGCATTAACTCCGGGTGGTTGGGGCGTCGGAGGAAACTACCGCGAAGCTTCGTTCTCCCCGACGCTCCCGCTCCTCCGGCTTCCGCGGGACTCGTGGACTTCGTGGCTTCGTGGGCTGCCCCGCCCGTGGCCTTCGTCTTCGTTCGTGGGCCGAAAGCAGCCCACGCGCGGTTAGGGGACCCCGATCCCCCTACACCGACAGGAGCCCCGGCCCCGATCCACCGACCCGCGGGGTCGGAGCAGGGATTGGGGCCACCCGTCGCGTCCGGCGCCGTTTGGGTTGCTCCGGGCGTGGCTCCCGAAGGAATCGGAGCCGCTTGGGCTGCCGAGGCACGACTGCCCCGAGGCGTCGCGTCGCTTCGGTTCGCGTGTGGTGGGCCCGCCCGGCGTCCGCGCTCAAGTAGGGGGACGGCCGGTTGCCCACGACACGTTTTCCACTTAGCCCTTCGCCTTCCGTCTTCTCAACTTCCTTCTTGCTGCCTCGCTCTCCTTCGCCTTCTTCTCCGCCGATCCGCGCTGCCGCTTTCGTCGCCGTCGCCGCCCGCCGTCAAGATGGCCCGCGGAAGGTCCTCCCCCGCCGCAGCGGTTCGCGCGCGCGCTCGCCGTCGGCGGATGCCCCGCCAACGGCGCAGCTTGCCCGACGCTAGGGTCGACATGTCGCGGCTTTCGCCCTTCCCGCCGGTGGACGGTGATAGGGCCGTCCGCGTTGGGGGGCCTTTGCCGCCGCCGACCGGAGGGTTGGAGATCCTCCACTTCGTATCCTTCGTCGTCGCCGGCGCCGTTCCCCCGCCTTCTCCGACTTCTTCCCGGAGGTGCTCCGGGCGTATGGGATCCGCATGGCGCACCTCACGCCGAATGCGGTTGCGGCGCCGGCCGTGTTCGCCCACTTGTGCGAAGGATTCGTGGGGGTGCAGCCGTGCTTCCCCATATTCCAACGCTACTTCAAGATGACGCTTACCAACGCCTCGGAGGTGATCGGGTGCGTCCGGCTGACCGCCCGCCCGACAGCGGGTACATAGAGTACTCGCCAAGCAGCAAGGTGGAGGCATGGAAGAGGGCCCGGTTCGTGGTGCCGTACGAAAAGGACCTCCGTCGCCTCCGTGTCCCGCCGGTCCCGGCCCAACATTTGGCCGTCCGGGACGCCGTGCCCCGCCTTCCCGAGGGCATGATGCCGGTGGTCGACCGGATCGCGGCGCTCGCCGCGGCCGGCCCGACTTCGCGCGGGGTGGTGCACGACTTCCTCGAGCGCAACATCGCGCCCTTCGCCGGAGGTCGGTCCCGTCGTGGATGTACCGGGACTTCAACTTCGCCGGTCGCACTCGCACGGGGCGGGCTCGGACCTGCCCGAGGCCGCGAGCGCTCGCCTACTCCACTCGACCGGAAAGAAGTGGGCCGCCTCCTTCGCGTACCCGGAAGGTGCCGAGCCCCTTCATCGGTCGGCGAACAAGCGCGCCGTCCTCGACGAGCATGCCCCGACCGGGCCGCTCGGGTTCCTTGACCCGGTCCCGGCTCCCACTCCCGGTCTCCGGTACCCGAGTCACGGCTTCCTCCGACCCGGGTGCGACGGCCGCCCCCGGGGGTGCCTCCGGAGCCCGGGTGGTAGCCCCGGCACCGTGAGGCCTGCTCCGAGCGCGCGGGACAAGGGCAAGGGAAAAGATCTCCGTCACCCCCTCCTCCGACTCCTCCGGCCCGCCTCGCCTTCCACGGAAGCGGGCCCGGCAGCTTCGCCGGCGCCGATGACGGGGGCCGCTCTACCGGAGAAGTCCCCTGCCGCCGCACCGGCGCAAACGACCGGGTGGACGCGCGACGGGTAGGAAGCTTTCCTCTCTTTTTACTTAAGCTGCGTGCCCGGTGTGCTGCGCTTCGACTCACCGTAGGCCGATGGTTGCGAAACGTGTTCCGATTTACTTTCTTTGCAGGACTCGTCCGGATCGAGCTGGACCCGGACCTGGTCCCTTTGAACCCCAAGGCGGCCGGTGCGGCTCCGGCGGCCGGAGCGGATGACGGCGCGGGAGGGGCAACGGGTGCCCCCGAAGAGGTGGCCGCGGGTGCCCCCGAGGAAGAGGTCGCCGACGGTCCCGCGGAGGTGGCCGCAGGTGCCGCCGGAGAGGGGGCCGCGGACACTCCCGAGGAGGTGGCTGCGAGCGCCACCGAAGAGGAGGCCGCGGGTGCCCCTGTCGGCGAGGAGGCTGCGGGCGCCCCTGCCGGAGAGGAGGTCTCGGGTGCCTCTCGCCGGAGCCGACTCGCCGATCGGCGCTACCGAGCGTCCACCACGGTCTTCCACTCCGCGGCCGGGTGCCGGCGCCGCCGACCCTATAGTGCTCGGAGGGGAATGACTCTCCTCCGCGTTCGGTCGGAGCCGGGGACGGTGGTCGGCGGAGACACTTCGTCGACCGCTGCCGCCGGTAGGGGCCGTGGGCGCGCCGGACGTGGCCGGAGCGGGTCACCTTCGGGTCGCTCGGGCGGCATGGGCCGCCACAAGATTGGCGATGTGATCGGGGAGGCCACCCGGTCGCTTCTTGCCATGAAGGCGGCCGTGGAGGAGGCGGACGCGTCCCCGGAGGACCGGGAGGCCGCGCCGGCCGAGCGCGAGGCGGAGGTGGCGGAGGCACGGCGGGCCCCGGAGACGGCGGTGAAGCCGGCCCGGCAGCAGTATCGGCGCCGCATGGAAGAAGTCCGAGCATGAGCTGGACCAAGCTGCCGGCATCGGCGACCAAGCCGCCGAGAAGCCGCGTGACGCGAAGGCCCGCGAGGCCGAGAGCGTGAACCGCCTCCATAGCGTCCCGGAGCGGGAGCGTGCCGTGCAGCTCCGCGGCGCGCGAGTTGGAGGAGGCGGAGGCCCACATGGACCTCCGCGAGGCGGCCGTGACCCGTCGCGAGGTGACCGCGCTGGCTCGCGAGGAGGAGCCGAAGGAGCGTGCCGGCGCGCTTGCCCTTCGGGAGGCTGCGCCGGGCGAGCGGGAGCGGGCCGTCGGGGCGGCCGAGGCGAGGGTGCAGCACGTCGGTGACTCCTTGGCCTCCCGGGAGGCGGCGCTTACGGGGCGCGAGGGCGCCCTGGCGTCCCGGGAGGAGCAGGTCCGGCTTCGTGAGAACGAGGCCGCCGTCCGGAAGGAAGCCTTGGAGACGGAGGCGGCCCGTCTCGCTCGGGCCGAGGAGCAGGTCCGCGGCATCGCCGACGGGTTGGCGCACCGCATCCGCGAGGAGACTCTCGCAGGGGCCCGGAAGGCCTTCGCCGTCGAGCTTAAGGCGATGGAGAAGAGCCGGGATGAGTACCGCCGGCAAGTCGAGCGGTTGGAGGCGCGGCCGAAGAAGTCGGGTCGCGGCTCTTCCGCCGCAGCCGATGGCGATGACCTCCGGCGGCAGCTCGCGGATGCGCGGTCCCGCCTGAGGAATCCGAGCTCGGCCGCGTTGAGCCGAGCGAGCGGGCGACGTAGCCGGCCACGGCGGCGCGGACGCAAGCGGAGATCGCCGCCGAGGTGCACCGGGCTGTCTCGTCGGCGCTATTCCGGGCGGGTCCGCCTCGTCTTCCCGAGCCTCTTGACCGCGGCGCGACCGGGTATGCCTTCGCCATGCGGGGGTGGTTGACTCTCCGAGCAGCCTCGAACACCCGGGTGGCGGAGGTCCTGGAGGATGAGGGGCGGCAAACCATAGCCGCGGCCCCGGAGGAGGTGCTCGGCGAACGCGCCGGTGCTCGGTGCCCGGGTTCCCACTCCTAGCCGTGGTGAACGGCGACGTCCCTGCGGGTGAGCACGCCGCGGCTAAGGCGCAGGCTCGTGCCGTCGCTCGCGCCTTCGCGGAGAGCTTCAAGCGCGGCTAAGTGCCCGCTTCCTTCACTCGCGAGTGGTTTCTCGGCGCCCGTGCCCCCTTTTTTGTGTTTTTTGTCAAACCCGTGTTCCCGTATGTACAGCGAGATACTTCAAGTTTAACTTATCGTTGTCAATGGAGAGCTTAAACCCGCTGTTTCGTTTGTTCCGTGCGAATGTCCGCGTGCGTCGTGTGGTCGTAGGCCGTTGGGCACTTCGCGGTGACGCTTTAGCGCGACTCGAGGCATCCGATCCTCAACCCGACGCAGCCTTCCGGCTTCCGGCTAAGTCATAGACCTTCCTTACCCAACGGGGGAAACGAGGACTTCAACATGCATGACGGCGATCCTGCGAGAAGTGGGAAAAGAAGCGACCGGGCGCTGTTTTTCATTTAAAACACGTTAGTACAAGTGCCGTGGCGACCGGGGCCGTGGCGATAGGACTTCCGGTACTACCCAGGACCATTGGCTACGGAATATTCTAAGGGTAGAATTTCTTTAGGTGCTCAATGTTCCAAGCGCTTGGTTCCGGGTACCCGTCCTCCGACTCCAGCCGAACGGATCCCGGCGGGTGACGGCGAGTGACGAGGAAGGGCCCTTCCCACATGGGAGTTAGCTTATCCTTGCCTTCACGTGTCCGAGCCCGTCGGAGGACGAGGTCTCCCGTTTGCAACTCCCGGGCGCACGCGCCGCCGGTGGTAGCGGCGCAAGCCCCGGAGGTACCTCGCGCTTCGCAGTAGTACTCGCCGTCTTGCCTCCTCGAGGAGGTCAATGTCGTCGTGCCGCCGGGTGCTTTGGTCGCCTTCGTCGAATGCGGCGACTCGGGGGCTATTGAACCGGATCTCCGTGGGTAGCACCGCCTCCGCACCGTACACGAGGAAAAAAGGCGTTTCGCCCGTGGCTCGACTCGCCGTGGTGCGCGAGGACCGAGCACGGATTGGATCTCGGTTACCCACTTGGAGCCTTTCTTTTTCAACGGGTCAAATGATCTTGTTTTCAAACCCTTGAGGATTTCTCCGTTGGCGCGTTCGACTTGGCCGTTACTTTGTGGGTGGGCTCTTGAGGCAAAGCGGATCCGGGTGCCGAGGGAGTCGCAGTATGCTGCGAATGCGTGGCTCGTGAACCGGGTCCCGTTGTCCGTGATAATCCGCTGCGGCACCCCGAATCTTGCAATGACATTCTTCATGAATTTGACCGCCGAGTTTTGGTCTATCTTTGTCACGGCCTCCGCTTCTACCCACTTCGTGAACTTGTCGATGGCCACATATAGCCACCTGTACCCACCCGGGCAGTCGGAAATGGCCCTATAATGTCCGGACCCCAAACCGCGAACGGCCAGGATAAGGGAATTGTTTGAAGGGCTTGAGCGGGCAGGTGCGTCCGCTTGGCGTGAAACCGGCATGCCTTGCATTGTTGCACCGGCCTGGTGGCGTCCTGGAGGGCCGTCGGCCGTAGTAACCCCGCCGAAAGGCTTTCCCGACCAGCGTGCGGGGAGCGTGGTGGCTGCCGCACTCGCCCTCGTGGATCTCAACGAGTATGTCGTTGCCTTCTTCCATCTTTACGCACTTCGCCAGAACGCCATTGGCACCGCGCTTGTACAGCCTCGCCATCGACGATGGCGTATCGCTTGGCTTGGCGGGCTAGGCGTTCCGCGTCCGTGTCGTCTTCCGGAAGGATGTCGTCACGCAGGTACCCGAGGATGTCGTCCATCCAGCAGGCGTCCTGCGGCTCGGTGGCAAGCGCTTCTTCGCTATTCCGCGTGTGCCTGCAGATCCCGCGGGTGCGCCCGCGCTTTGTTGTTGCTGTCCGGAGCTCGGTCGGCGTCGGAGGCCGAAGGGGATGTCAAGATCTCCATGAACGTCCCGGGTGGGATTGGAGCTCGAGTGGAGGCCACCCGGGATAGCTCGTCGGCAATGTGATTGTCGCCCCGAGGTACGTGAAGCACCTCGAGGCCGTTGAACTTCTTTTCCATCCGCCCGACCGCCGTAAGGTATGCAGCCATCTCGCGGGTCGTTGCATTGGTATTCCTTGGATACCCGGTTGACGACAAGTTGCGAGTCTCCCTTGGCGAGGAGGCGCGTGACCCCGAGGTCGGCCGCGATCCGCAACCCCGCCGGGAGGGCTTCGTATTCTCGCCATGTTGTTGGTGCACCGGAAGTGTAGCCGGACCGCGTAGCGTAACTCGTCGCCGGTTGGTGACAGTAGCAGCACCCCTGCTCCCGCACCGTTGAGGGTGAGGGAACCGTCGAAGAACATCGTCCGGTGGTTGCCGGGCGCGTCGTGCTCGCTGCACCCGGGTGCTAAGCTCTTCCCGCTCGATCTCCGGGGTGGGCGTCCACTCGGCGATGAACTCGGCTAGAGCCCGGCTCTTGATGATGTGTGTGCTCGAGGAAGGACAAGTCGAACTCCCCGGCTCCACGGCCCATTTGGCCACTCGCCCGGTCGCTTCCCTCGTTGCGCGAGTATGGTCTCCGGCGGTGCCGTCGTTACCACCCGGATGGGATGGCTTTGAAAGTAGTGCCGTAACTTCCGGACGCGATAAGTACTGTGTAGAGCATCTTTTGGTACCGTGGGTACCGTGTCTTGGCATCCCGCGAGTGGCGCCTGAATGCGCCGGTGCGAGGTTCTCGGTTCCGGAAGGTCGCTCTCGCTCGTCGTGGGAGACGGGGCCGGAGCCCCGGGTGGCGCGGTGGCGACGCAATGCCGTTGTCGAGGGTAGTTGGAGCGGATCCCGCCCCGCCCAAAATGCGAGACGTGATCGGAGCCGGAGCCCCGGGTGGGGTGGGATCAACGCGTCCATCCTTGTCTTTCCGGTCGTGGTCCCCGCTTCGCCCAAGTCATGCGACAAGGTCGGGGCCGGAGCCCCGGGTGAAGCCGGGGAGCCACGCCGTCCGCAGGAGTCGTTACGCCGGGGACCGCCTCGGGTGCCCCACTCGGGCAAGCCGGCGCGGCCGCGTCGCGCGCCATGTCATGAGTGAGAGCGTCCGCAGACCCCGGTGCTCCGGCGCCGCGAGCTGGTTGCGGGCGGAGCCCCGGGTCCGCCCGATCCGCCGCCTTTGAGCCGTCAAGGCACCCGCGTTTGTTGGTTCGCCGGGAACCGCGGGCGCTCGCTCCGGCCGCTCGACCACCGGGGCCGCGCCGACAACTTGCGGGTTGGCCGCTAAGTACAGGAGCGAGTGGTTCACCCGGTTCCGGGGCGACTAGAACGGGCGCAGAGGACGGGTAGCGCTTGAGGTCTTGCAAGGCTTCATCGGCTTCCCGGGTCCACTCGAACTTGTCCGTCCTCTTCATCGGCTTGAACAGCGGGAGGGCGCGTTCGCCTAAGCGCGAGATGAACCGGCCAAGGGCCGCCATGCTCCCGGCTAGGCGTTGCACGTCCTTGAGCCGCCTTGGGGGCGGATTTCTTCGATGGCCCGGATTTTCTCGGGGTTTGCTTCGATCCCGCGGTGCGAGACCAGGAAGCCGAGTAGCTTCCCTGCCGGTACGCCGAAGACGCACTTCTCCGGGTTGAGCTTCACCCGGTTGCGGCGCAGATTGGAGAAGGTCTCCTCTAGGTCGAACAGAGAGACGGTGCTTTGCGGCTCTTGATGACCAAGTCGTCGACATACGCCTCACGTTCCTCCCGATTTGCGAGTCCAGGGTTAGGCGCATGGCTCGTTGGAACGTGGGGCCTGCGTTTTGAGACCGAAAGGCATGCTTACGTAGCAAAAGCTCCCTGCGGGAGTCGTAAAGCGGTCTTCTCCTCATCCTCCTTAGCCATACAGATTTGGTGGTACCCGGAGTACGCGTCCAACATGCAAAGCAGGTCGCAGCTCGCGGTGGAGTCTACTACGGAATCTATCCGGGGCAACGGAAACGGGTCCTTCGGGCAAGCCTTGTTCAGGTCGGTGTAGTCCACGCAGATTCGCATCTTGCCGTTGCTCTTGGGCACGACCACCGGGTTGGCGAGCCACGTCGGGTGCGTGACTTCCCGGATGAACCTGGCCTCCAGTAGCCTCTTGACTTCGGCCCGGATGAAGTCCTCGCGCTCGGGGCTTGGCGCCTCGCCCGCCGCTTCACGGATCTTGCGGCGGGGTCGACCTTGAGTTGGTGCTCAATCACCCTCCCGGGTATGCCCGGCATGTCCGAAGGATGCCGGGCAAAGATGTCGCTGTTTGCTTGGAGGAAGGTGATGAGCGCGAGTTCCTATTTCGGGTCGAGGTCACCGCCGATGGTGGTGGTCTTGTCCTCCGAGCCCCCGAGTGAGATCTTCTTGGTAGACACCTCCCCGGAGCCGAAAGCTTTGCCCGCTTGGGGCCGGATTGCGCCGCGGGTTTCTCCGGGGTGTCGCGCGCTCTCTTCATGCCGGTGTCCTCCTCTCGCTGCCATTTCGGCCGCCAGGATGTCCTCGAGGCAAGCCATCGCCTTGACAAGCATCCGCCCTCTCCACAATGACACCCTTCGGGCCCGGCATCTTCGAGCGTGAGGAATGCGTGATGCGGGATAGCCATGAACCGGTTGATGCCGGGTCTCCCAATGATGGCGTTGTAGGGGAGGCCGATGTCCGCGACGTCGAAGAGGAGCTTCTCCGTGCGGAAATTGTCCCGGGTGCCGAAGGTGACCGGGAGCTCAATCCTACCCAAGGGGCGGGAGCTACCCGGAGCACGCCGACGAAAGGGCGCGAGGGCCGGAGCTCGGCACGCGCCCACCGCAGAGAGTCGTAGACCTTTGGGGTGATGAGGTTGAGGCTCGCGCCTCCGTCGATGAGGGTGCGCCCCACCTTCTTGTTGCGGATGGTGGGCGACACGACCAGGGGGATTTTCCCCTTGGTGTTGTCCGGACCCACCATGTCGCTCTTGTCGAAGGTGATGGGAACGTCCGCCCACTTCGAGCAGGGGAGCCGCGGCCTTGCCCTCGGTGATTGCGAGGACCTCGCGGCGGAAACGCTTGGCCTCGCTTTTGGACGCGAAACTCGAGGAGCCCCGCCGATCACGGCGATGGACTCGTCCGCGCTTTGGTACGCCTCGACTTCCTCTTTCTCCTCCTCCTTCTCCTTCTCGGCCTTCTCGGCCGCCCGCCGCTCGTCGCGCCGTTTGATGCTCGCCTCGGATGTAGCGGCACTCCGACCGGTCGTGGTCGTTAGTGCGGTGGAAGTAGCACGCGAAGGTCCCCGGGGATTTAGCCGGCGACTTGCCGGCACCCGCGGGAGGTGGGCGTCGCGCCCCCGGGGGACGGGCCTCCGGCCGCGGCCACTTCTTCCGCCTTACGCTTGCGCGCGAGGTTCTTCTTCTCGCTTCTTGGAGAGGGTGCCCCGGACTTGGGAGAGGAGGTACCCGGGTTGGACTTTGCCGGCGGGTCGTGCCACGCTTGGGCTTCCCGGCGACGGGCGCATCCGTCGGCCAACCGGAAGAGGTCCGTGACCGTCTCCGGCCGGTGTACGCCCGCTCGCCCAGGATATCCTTGTCTCGAACGCCGTGGCGAAGGCGGAGAGCACCCGGGAGGGGTCGATGCGCGGGATGGTGTTGCGGACTTGACCGAAGCGCTGCATGAACGCTCGCAGCGTCTCGCCCGGCTTCGGACGATGCGGTCCAGGTCGATCCGCTTCCGGACGCTTCGCCGTTCCTTGGAAGTTGGCCATGAACTCCCGGCACGAGGCTGTTCCAGGAGCCGATAGACTCGGGCGCCGGGTTCATGAACCATGACCGAGCCGAGTCCTTGAGGGCCAGGTGGAAGTAGTTGGCCATGATGTCCTCCGAGCCACCGGCGGCTTTGACGGCGGTGGAGTAGATCCGTAAGAACTCGTCGGGGGAGCAGGTGCCGTCGTACCTTCTCGGAAGGTTCGGGCGGAACTTGCCGGGCCACGTGACGTCGCGCGGGCGCTTTGAGAGGGCCGCGCAGCCCCCGAGGAACGAGGGGTCGAGCTCCTTTCTCTTACGCTTGGGGTGGCGCTCCGGGGACGCCTCCGCCTCCGGGCCGTCGAGGTTGTGGGCGGAGGTGCGCTCACGTTCGCGTCCCCGCTCGCGCGAGCGCTCGATGCCGACGCGTGCATCCTCCCCTCGCGGCGGCGTCTCGCCGAGGTCGTTGCGCAGGTCGCCGTGCCCCCTCGCCTCGCGGGGAGTGGACGGAGAGCGAGGCCGCCGGCGGGCGCGTGTCCTTGGCGCGGTTGGCGCGGCGGTTGTTGTCGGTCGGTGGCTGCTACGGGCCGGCGCGACGGTCCCGCCTCGGCGCTTGGCCTGCGCCGTGTCCGGGAGCCTACCTACTCCGGTGAGCCACTCCCTTGCTTGCTCTCCCCCGCCGTCCCGCCGGCGGGTTGTCGAGCATGGTCTTTACGGCGGTCGGGGGTCGTCCCCTCTTCTTCCCGGAAGAGGCGACGCGCAGTGGCACGCTCGGACGCAGGCGGCGTGACGGCTTGGGCGTGGCGGTCGGCGCCGCGCTGGTCTTCTTGTTGACGTCAAAAGTCGCCAACACACCGTTGTCCGGAGAGTCCACCGAAACCCCGGCCGACGCAGGGCCCCGTGCTCCCAACGGACCAGCTCGGCTCGCCGATTCTCGTGTGCGCCGGTGCGTGCCGGATGGTTTTCCTGCAAACCAACAAAGACAATAAAAAGTGTAAAATTCCGGGTCATCGGCCCGGATAGGCCGATGTGCGGCCGTGGCCGATTCCGGCGTCGGATAGACAAAATCGGCCATCGACGAGGAGCAGCACGGCCCATCCATTTATGTATTAAAGGCCGGGCAAGCGAAGCGTGGTACAAACGGTACGAAATCGGCCGACGCTACAACATGCGATCGGTGGCTAGCAGCCGATTTCGTCGGTGAGCAATCAAATCATTAAGACCTTGCGAGGATGCATTATAAAATAAAATATAAATAAGGTAATTATTAATAGGATCTAATTATTAATAATGTAAATCGGCCGATCGGGCATCCGGCCGATTCTGCCATCGATTATAACGGTGAGTTATTAGATCTATCTAGATGGATAATGATGATCAATGAAATCATACCGATAACTCGGGTTCAAAGGCAGCTTTAACAAAATTGGCACTAATTGAACATAAAACAGCTAATGAACGTGATAAACAATCGGCTAAACACTCCGAAAGAACGAGTAAGACAAATACAACCACACGGATCCCGAATCGACCGGTCGCTCCAACGGGACAAGTCAAGCGATGGCACGCGGTCGGACCGAGTCTAACGGCCGCGCACGTCCGGCCGATTCAGGACAAGCACAATCATAAACGCCTTGAACTATGAAAGTAGATCTACACCCTAGCCAATCGGCTGCATGCGCCTAGGACAAGTCAACTATCGCAAAGGCAAACACGGGACACGTCAACCGAATCCGCACGGTCGAATCGGCCAAGATGTAAAAGAATTCTCATAGCGGCTACGTGACTCGGACGACCGGATCCGAGCCAATCGGCGTTGCGAGCAAAGGCTGGGACGGGGAGGCGGGACAAGTCAAACTACCTCCACCACGAGCCGGACCGGGTCGACTTGACTCATCCGGCCGATACTCACTACGACGATCAAGAACAGATCCGGTCGCCGGATAACTAGCAATTAAGCCATCTAATTATGAACAATGCGCTGAAAACTAGACAACATAATTACCTTATCAAGCCAACGTGTTGTCGACCGGAGCCCCGAAGATCCCCGCGCAAAACGAGTAAAGACTTGACGAGAAAATTAGGGTTTGGCGATGCGCCGAAAGTTGTATTGGATGTGAATCGAGTTTACGGGTTACATCCGGGTACATATTTATACCCGGCACAAAGAATCCTACTCGGACCCTCTTCGGGCCGATTTCCTAACCGACTAGGATCTCTTTCCAAAATTAAACTATTATTTCTAATTTTACAACGTGGACCGGGCCCATCAATATTATGCTCTTCGGTTGGCGTCCGTGCACGACTCCCGGGAGGGACGTGCCTCCTTACTCATCTACGCGGCCGTCGGCCTTCGGCCCACCGGCCCTCTTTTGACCCATGGTCGGCGACAATGGGTCCCTTGGTCAAAACCGGCGTCAACACATGTCCCCCGGTCCGGGGTATGCAACGCATGCGTCGGACCGATCCGTCCTCTTTTACCGCGCCGGTTTTCTGCCCGTCACTCCTCCATAAAACCCGGGGCCACCCCGGTCATTTCCCATCTGCTTCCTTTCCTTGGCCTTCATCTTTCTCTGTTCCGGCGACCTTTTCTTCCTCGAGCCTTCTCAACTTTTCATCGCGCCGTCGCCGTCTTTCTTCTCCGAGCAATCATGAACCACCGTCGCTGCTGCTGCTGCTTGCTGTCTGCTGCTGGCTGCCGCTGCCGGCCGCGTCGTCGCCACCACCGACGCCGTTCCGGAGGTAATGTACATTTGGGCATCCCTTTACCTTTGCAGTTTTTCTTCGCGTTCTTGTTCTTGTTCATTTTCACGGTTTATCTTCTTCCCGTTCCGCTTTTCATTTTAGCCCTGTTTCTCGTTTGTAGGAGATCCGGAACCAAGTCGTTATTCCCTCCAACATCCCGACTCATTTCTTCTTGGGTCCTATGGGCAATCCCGACCCCACGGATCTCATCCGTGCCGAAACGGACCGGGTTCCGTTTCGGCAACGATCCCGCTATCGGCCGAGTGGGCCAACGACTTCCGGTCATGGCCGACCCCGTCGTAGGATGGCGTGATTGGTATAACCGGGTGTCGGCCATCCATTCGCAAGGTTGGGCCAACATCGGCATCGCCCATGCCATCAAGCTGTCCCTGGCCGATCACCGGAAAAACGAACCGTTGCTTGGCGGCCGCTTGCTATTTACGGTCGGACGCCCTGAATCGCTTTATGTTCGGCCACGGCCGGCTACCATGACCCTCCCGGACACGGTCATGTTGGCCGATCCGAACATTACGGAGGAGGCTACTCCGTGCGCCGTCCGCATTAAGTCCTCCCACCGGATCAACCCTAAGGACACCGGGGGTTGGAAGGTCTATATTCGAGCCTACAACAAGGGGCACGGCACGGTCGATCGCCGCGAGCATGTTGCCTTCCTCAACATGTGGCTCGACCACTTCTTCTTTTGTGGGGTCGGCGTGAGCCCCACAACCAATTTTCCGTAGATGGCCGATAGGGCTGGCCGACGACAATGCCCTTCCCATGGGCAAGTATCTTACGGGGTCGGCGTACCTCCTTCTCCACCAGGTTTCGGTGGAGCTGCGCGCCGGCCGATCGGTCAAGAACCCGGGTGGCCCTTGGTGGTTTATCCAAATGTGGTTGACCCTTCATGCCACCAAGGCCATCGATTTGGACCTCGGCGTGCTCAACTTCCCCGGCGACTACGCCGAATCGGTCGCGCCCGATTCAGCCGGTGCGTCTCTTTCGGGGAGGCGTTATCCATGGCACCGGGGCGGCCATGTCGGACAACAACCTCGGCGTATTGGTTCGCCGCTTTCTACAAGGGCCTTAACGACGAAAGTACGGATTGGTATCCGTACATTGATTTCTTCGAGAGGGAGTATGACACTCCTTTTCCGATCGACGCAACCTTCCCGACGGCCGACGGGGATGCGGTCAAGATCTTCACCACCCGCATCCGCCCTTGTCTGCTGCCGACGGGACTCATTGCTTGGGAGCAAGGCCTTCTGTTCCTACGAGTTCTACCACCCGTCGGTGGCGGCCCGCCAACTCGGCTCGGCCGGTTGCCCCCGGCCTCTTCTACGTGGGGCGGATAAAGGCGCGGGCTGCTGTTGACGATGCCATTCGGTGGAATTGGCTCGTCGGCCGCACCGCCGATGTCGTCACCGGTGACTTGGCCGGATTCCTCCCGACGCCCGGAGCACCCGCCTCTTTGACCGTTGGTGGGGTGAGTGGAATCGGCACCTTCGCAGCCGGAACACCGCTTCCTTCTTCTCCGGCCTAGCCCCGAGAGAACCTTTCGCCGAGGTACGTGTAGCCGACCCATTTCCGTAAGGCCGATTTTGTCAATGAAATCGGCCACTCCAAATGCTTATCCTTGTATCTTCTCTTTCGGTCGGACTCGGAGGAGCCGCCGACCCAAAGCATCGGTGGCCGGCCGATTGAATATTTATTGCCGAGCCCAATCGTTCGAACATTGGCTTCACCGACCGCACTCCCGCTCAAATATTTGCGGCGATGAGTCGAGGGCGCCAGCTGCACGCAAGGCCAAAACCAAAACGGCCGCCCCCAAGAAGAGGAAGGCTAATGTGCCATCCGCGGGGTCGATTCGAGTCCCGAAGCGACACCGCGCGCTGCTAAAGCAGCACTGTGCGCTCGTCCGACCCGGACTACTATAGTGAACCGTCTCCGTCGCGTCGAGGTTGTTATTGCATGATCGCCGATTCTTTTTCTCTTAACATGCTTGTCTAATTATGAGTTCTTAGCGGGAATCGGCGGTCCCTTCTCCTCGGGTCCAAGCACCTCTCCCTCGTCGGCCACCTATCATCTGTGGTGTCGAGCGAGCGTACGGCCGCCGATGTGGTCGGCGGGGGTGATGAAGGGGGTCGGCCCATTCGAGCCCTCCGGCAGCCGATACCGGTGCTCAACCGCGAGCGGCGAGAGACCCGCTGCCGACTCCACGAGCTCGGACGCCAACGCCCGATAGGCCGATCCGCTCGCCGACTCCTCCACGGGCCAGGACGCCGACGCCCGAAAGGCCGACTCAAACGGCTCCGGAGCCCGAAGTTGTACCAAGCCGGGCCGATCCAAACCCTACGGAGAGCCCAACTCGCTCGGATCGGCTGCGTCTCCTGAGGCCGCCGTCGAAGCCGAACAAGCCGGCCGGGAGTCGCCCACGGCTTCTCCCAAAGGCACCGTTGCCGACGAGGAATCGGGCGGCCGGGAGCCGCCCGCGGCTTCTCCTGAAGGTACCGCTGCCGATGAGCCGGCCGCGAGCGTCGCCCGATGCCGCCCCGAGGATGTCGCTGGTGAAGATGAATCGGCCGGCCAAGAGCTGCACTGGAACACACGAACCTATGGGTTCAATGGCACGGCCGATGGACGTCCGGCCGATTCGCATCGACGCTTCGCGGGTTTGTTTTTACTATTTCTTCCATGATTCGCCGCGATCATTAGTTTTATCTTATTTTTCTTGGTATTTCGGGCGCTCGGCTTCCCTCGTCTGCGCCGATTTCGGTATCTTCCTCCGGTCTTATCATCATGGCCGAAATCGCGCGCGAGCTTCGAGCGTCCTCGGTTGAAGGCTTGGTGGCCGACGCCCACCCCATCCGGGCGCGGTACTTAGAGGTCCGGACCGAGCTCCCGGATGATGTGCGCGATGCTCCGCACCGCGTGGCATACATGGAGTACTGGCGGATGGACTTCATCCGTGCCCGGCAGCGTACGGCTCGCCACGCGGAGCAACGGCAAGCTGCGTTACTCGCCGAGAGCTCCATCAAGCGTTCGAGGAGGAGGCCCGCAAGACCCCGAAGATGCAAGAGCAACTCTCAAATCGGCAAGGTGAGCTGCGGGTAATCAACCAGGAGATTGCCGATTTGAGAGCAGCGCCGGCTCTCAAGGAGAAGGAGGCGGCGGCCCCGGAAGCCACCATTGCACAGCTGTCGGTTGATGTGGCGGCCCAACGAGAGGACGACGGACGAGGCAATCCAAGCGGCCGACAAGATGGTCGCCGCGGCGCATGCCGATGTCGGCCCCATCGAGGACGACACTGTTGGTCATGGCCAAACTTGACTCTATGCTTGGCCCGTGCATTATCCGCCTTCCAAGACCTTTTGTCCCGCGCCGAGGCCGTCAACTATGCTTAGATGTAATAGGACTTGAACAAGATTTTGTTGTAAATATTTTTGTACTAAGGGCGATATACGATAATATCGGCCATCGAAGACGATGTTTAAAACATCGGTCGTAACTTATTTGTCCGACTTCCTGCGTTTTGCTTTCATATTTTTGGCTAAGGGCGATACTCTCGGTATCGGCCGTCTCAAGCGATGTGCATCGACATCGGTCGTAGTCTCTTTTAGGCCGAACACTATGAATTAATCCAAATACTAGGATAATACTTGCTTCAAATACTTCCCATTAAGTGCTCGGCCGAATTCTTCCCCTGCTAACTCTTTCAAAATATATGCATTACCCGGTGCTTGATCGGCTAATCAAATAAGGTCCTTCCCAATTAGGCGACCATTTACCAAACCGATTGTCCTTCACGCCGATCGGCATCCTAAGCTTCCGGACCAAATCGCCCTTTTTAAAGCTGTTTCGCACAACCTTCTTATCATAATGGCGGGCGACCCTCGCCTTATTCTCGCTCTATCTTTTCCAATGCATCCAGCCGATTTTGTACCACGTCTTCTAATTCATCCATCATCAACCCGTGGTACTGATCGGCCGATAGCTTTTGTTGCAATTCAACCCTTACGGAGCCGATAGTCTGTCTCCCACGG
Source organism: Chloris gayana (assembly GCA_031894775.1). Taxonomy (NCBI): domain Eukaryota; kingdom Viridiplantae; phylum Streptophyta; class Magnoliopsida; order Poales; family Poaceae; genus Chloris; species Chloris gayana. Next base: position 39,682 of record JAUNZO010005150.1, read on the forward strand.
CGATGCGGCTTCGTGCCCATACACAAGCCGATACGGCGCGACTTGCATGGCCCTATGCCGTGACATACGATAAGCCCACAAAGCGTCCATCAAGTTCATGTGCCATTTACGAGGATGCTCTTGTATTTTCCGCTTGATCAACTTGATCGGACTCTTATTTGTCGCTTCGACTTGACCATTGGCTTGGGCATAATAAGGCGACGAATTAATCAATTTAATCCCCATCTCTTCGACAAAAGATTGAAATTCGTCCGAGCGTGAATACTGATCCTTGATCCGTCGTGATTGTTTCGGAATCCCAAATCTATGAATGATATGCTCCTTAACAAACGTTATCACGTCGGCCGTCGAGACTTTGCGATAGGGTGCCGCTTCAACCCACTTTGTGAAGTAATCTGTGGCTACCAATATGTATTGATGTCCTTTGCTTGATGCTTTGGATTTATCCGGCCGATCATATCCATGGCCCGGCCTACGAACGGCCAAGGCTTGATCACTGGATTCATGGCCGACGCAGGTGCCCTCCGTATAGGCCCGAATTTCGGCAATCTTGGCAACTTTTATAATATTTGAAACAATCGGCCAACATTGTCGGCCGGTAATAACCAGCTCGCCTTAGCAGCCACTTCATTTTATGGGCCGATTGATGCGTTCCGCAAATCCCATCATGTACTTCGCTCATTACCACTTTGGCTTCGGTGTCATTAATACATTTGAGAAACACCCCATCAATTGTCTTGAAAAATAATTGATCATCCAACAGAACATATTTCAAGGCTTTATATCTTATCTTCTTATCCGTAGGTTGGGATGGATTGCTTAAAAAATTTCGAATTTCCGTGCGCCAATCGGCCTCTTCAATATCGGCTATTTCCAAGCTGTTTTCGGTGAGCCGATATCCGGATGCTAGTTGAGCCAAGTTATTTGCTTCGAAGTTTTGCTCTCTTGGTATATGGCCGATTTTAACACACTTGAATCTTTTCATTAACTTCGGCACTTTCTATGATATTGCAACAATATTTCATCTTTACACTCATACTCATCGGCCGGTGACTCACGACCAACAAGGAATCGCCAAAAATTTCCACAAAATCGGCCCCGGCATCGATGAGTAGTTCCAATCCCTTTAATACTTGCCTCATATTCGACTTGGTTATTGGTGTGCGCCTCTACTGTAATAGAGTATCCACGTATTGCCCCCGAGGCGACACAACAACCAAGCCGATTCCACTTCCTTGCTTGCAAATTGACCCATCAAAGAACACCGTCCATGGCACTGGTTCAACGTATTTGGCCGAGTGTTCACCGTGTTGCACTATTAAATCGGCCAATACTTGTGCTTTCACTGCTTTGGCTGATTCATAGCCTAGATCAAACTCCGCAATTGCCAACATCCATTTGCCCAACCGGCCTTTGGGGACCGGGGCCGATAGCATATATTGTACGACATCGGCCTGGCAAACCACGAGTACACTCCTTGGCTAACGAGATAATGTCTTAGTTTTGTGCATGAAAAATACGGACGAGAGACATAACCTTTCCACCTCTCGGATACCGTGTTTCGCATCAATTAATTTGCGGCTGAGATAAAATATGACCCGCTCTTTTCCCTCCTGTTCTTGAGTCAATGCGAGCCGATGCACCTATCATCGGCCGATAAATATAACTTAATGGGTGTGCTCGACTTTGGCGGAACCATCACCGGCGGGGACACCAAATATTTCTTGATATCTTCTAAAGCCCTTTGATGGATCGGCTCCCACCGAAATTCTTGATCGGTCTTGAGTTTTAATAATGGCGTAAATACGTCAAGTCGACCGGACAAGTTTGAGATAAATCGCCTAATAAAATTAATCTTGCCGATCGGGGACTGGAGCTTTGTCTTGTTCGTCGGCGGTTCCAGACTTTACGATAGAATCAATACTCTTGGGGCCGATTTCAATTCCCTTTTCATGCACAATAAACCCCGGAAATTGTCCAGTTGAGACACCAAAAGCACACTTGAGCGGATTCATCTTCGAGCCGTATTGTCTTGTCCTCTTCAACACTTCTCCGAGATCGATCACATGACTTTCGGCCGATTTTGATTTCACCATGACATCATCAATATAAATTTCCACCAATCGGCCGATCAAATCGTGATATATAAAATTCATGGCTCTCCGATATGTGGCGCCAGCATTTTTAGGCCGAAGGTCATGACAACCCACTCATATAGTCCCAACGCTCCGGGCATCCGAACGCTGTCTTCGATATATCTTCTTCGGCCATAAAAATCTGATTATACCCAGCATTTCCATCCATAAAGCTCAAAATTTTGTTGCCGGCGGCTGCATCAACTAACAAATCGGCGTTTGGCATTGGGTACTCATCTTTCGGAGTCGCCTTATTCAAATTCCCGAAGTCAATGCGGACCCGCATCTTTCCATTTTTCTTTTCCACCGGCACAATACTGGAAACCCACTCGCATATCGGCATGGCCTAATGAAGCCGGCTTCATATAATCCGATAATCTCTTCTTTGACGGCTTCATAATACCTAGGGTCAATTTTCCGAGCCCCACGCTTATACGGCCGATATCCGGGTTTGGTTGGCAGCCGATGTTCAACGATCGATCGGTCGAGTCCGGGCATCTCGCTATAATCCCAAGCAAAACAATCTTTATATTCTTTCAATAAGGCCACTAATTCATCTCTTACTTCTTTACACAATTTCTTGCTAATATATGTCGGCCGAGACTTGTCTCCATCCCCTATATCTACCTCTTCTAACTCGTCGGCCGACACAAAACCGTGGCCTAATTTCCCGTCTTCCGGTTCGTTAATCGGCCGATTCATTATATCCCCGGTGCGTGTGTCGATCGGCCGATTTTCCGTCAATTCTCCTGTGGGGCCCATCGGAGCAGCTGGGGGTACCGACCCCCGGTCACAATAACTCCGTCGTCGGTGATGTTTATGGCCTCCGCATCCCAATATGTGCCCGGAAACAAGGCGAGGCTCTCCAGACCAAGCAAACTCAAAACCGGCGGTTGCGACGGTTACGAGCTTATCGGCCCGCACGATTTCGACCTTGTTGCCGACCCATTGAATCAAGCATTGGTGCATGGTTGATGGGATGCAACGATTGGCATGAATCCGAGTCTCTCCCCAACAAAGTTGTGTATGCACCTTTCCCGTCGATGATGAAAAATGTGGTGGGTATGGTTTTGCTGCCCACGGTGATCTCCATTATTGCGGCCCCATGCACATCTTGGCTTCTCCCGCTGTAATCCTTGAGCGTCGGATTAGCCCTCATCATTTCTTCCGGCGTCTTTCCGAGCTTGCGGTATGTAGTAATCGGCATGATATTGACCGCTGCTCCTCCGTCGACCAACATTTTCCTCATCGGCGACCCATTGATGTAGCCGGTAATGTACAATGCCTTGAGATGCAAATGATCGGAGTTGAGCGGCTTATCAAATAGCGCCGATTCCGGCGTCCACGAAATCTCCGAAGTTTCCCCAAGCTGGTTCTTCCTCGGCCGAATTTTCATCGGCCGATTCGTCCTCTACGGCCGATCCGACAATCCCGGGCATCGGGGATATCATATTCATCTGCGGCTTCAGCCGGACCACCGAGATCGCACTTTGGGCCTCCACTCCCTTTTGGGCTTGGACTCATCATCTTGGTCATCTCTCGTAATACTGTCCACCCTTAATTTCTCGACAGCGCATTCTCTGGAGCCTCCTCTTCGGGTTTTATTGAGCAAACCACCGGGGCACCATTGTACTTCATTCTCGGTTTGATCGCCTTTCGAATCTTCATGGTATTGTCGATCAAACTCTTCTTCATCGTTGATTGGCCCCGGTCGATCGTGAACGGATGTTCTCTTTGGCACTTGTGTATCTCCGTTCATCATAGCTGTGATCATGGCCGATCGCTCTTACGGGGGCCGATTGTCGTGATTCGTAGTTGCGACTAATCGGCCGTCCCTGGGAACTTGATGACCCGCCATCACGATACTCTTTACGGCCACTGCACTGCGGGCAGTTCTCGATAGATGGAAGCTTCATGTCTTGGTCCCAGCAGATGCGAAAGAAAGGACAAGCCCGGTGTGGGTCAAAATCTTCTCGGCCGATCACGCCTTGTCTGCATCTGCCGACTTTGACCGATAGATTCCTGTTCACGTGCCACCCGAGCTCTTTCTTCCCTCTCTCTCTTCTTCTCATATCGGCGTATGAAACCAGCCGATCCACCGCCGATGGTGTTGATGTACATCGTATTAGCCGGGAAAGGGTGCCCATCAACTTTCATCTTCTTCTTTACATCGGCCGCTCGCAATACCCCACTCGTCAATCGCCCTCTCGGATTTCATCTCTCATGGCATAACAATCAACGGTGTTATGATGCGAATTACCATGCCACTTGCACCACTTAGCCATTTTCTTCAATTCTTCCGGCGTAGGAATTTTGTGATGAGGGGAAAGTTGGATCTTCTTTTCCCGCAGCAGCTGATCAAATATCTCGTCGGCCTTAGATAAATCAAAATCATATTTTTTCTCCTTAGGTTTGACATGCGGAGAAAATATCGGCCGTTTGTTATTAGTCCACTCAACTGCATTAATTTCCTCTTCATCCTCATTGTCGAAATCGGCATAAGTCGTCCGATACCGCCGATTCCTGGTGAGCTGGAGATTCTCTTCTGGCCGATCGCCCTACGGGTCAGCTGTGCCGGCCCATCAAACTCATGTGGGGTAAACTTTTCTTTGATGTTAGAAAATAGCCCCGCATAAGCGATTTCGGCCAGCTGTTGCTCTGTCGAGGTTCGGATTGTAGCATCGTCCCCTCGGAGTCCCGAACCTCCGTATATAATCGGCCACCGATTCCCCGGTTTTCGTTTCACCGCCATTAAATCGGACAAACTAAGCTCGGTAATGCCCGTGAAGAAGTACGAGTGAAACCTTTTCTCCGGATCGGCCCAACTACGAATAGAACCGGGCGATAGCGAAGCAAACCATGAAAAGGCCGATCCGGACAATGACGGTGGGAATAGCCGAACTCGCAAAGCCTCTCGAGTAGACGCCTCACCAAGTCGTGCGTCATATCGGCTGATGTGCTCCATAGTTGATGTATTATCTTGCCCGGAAAACTTGGAGAACTCGGGAATTTTATACTTATTGGGTAAAGCCACGGAATCCATCCGATCGGGGTAAGGTCGCCGATACAATGCACTTTTCTCCTTAGGCTTCAAATCGAGCCGATCTTTCATCATATCGGCGATCTTAGCCATGAGGCTACTCATATCATTGGGTTCAGCGATTGCTCGATCCGGTTCCCGTCATATAAGCTGTGTTGGGCTGTCCCCCGATCGGGTGTACCGACCGGCCGTTTCCGAAATCCCGGTGCGATGGCGGGAACGAGTGTACGCGGAGCGATTCCATAATTCATGACCGATTGGATCGGCCGTCCGATCATGAATCCCTGTCCCCAGCCGATGCGATCGGGCTGTGGAATACCGGATATCGGCCGTACTATAGTGGGTGAGTTCTCAATTCTACTCGGGCCGGTATTTGGTACGTAGAAGAAATTGGGCTGCCGTGCCATCTGCGGGGCCGCTGCCACATTGGTTGCTGCCCCGACTCGAAGTCGGCGGTTGTACATCTTGTTTGTCGCCCTTTTCCGTCACCGACTTCTTGGGGTCACTTGTCATCCTCTTTGCCTGGCTGGGTTGTACTTGGTACTTGCGTTTACATCGTCCTTGCCAGGCCATAGGTGAGGTGGCATGCCGTACGAGGGCTGAAACCTGCCGGCGGTGTGGTATTACTGGAGGCCGATTCCCTGAATTGGCCGTACGGGAGTGCCAAAAGGCCGAGTGTATGCAGGTCCGGAATATCCTTCGGTGAACGAGTCTGCCATCAAGCGTGTCCTTGATCAAATTCCCGATGGTGTTGGTCAACACGCTCGATTGATTGATTAGGGCCCGATGAACGGACGAGTTGATCATATCGCCGAGTTGGTTGGCATCCGGTAGTCTCCGGGCTTTGATTTGGTCTAGTTCTTCCGGATGCGGAATCCGAGGGATGTCTCCTTTTGTGGCCACTCGCCACGTGTCACCTGTCGGGGCTCGAAAGTACTTTTTCATTGCTTCGGCCGGGTATTCCTGGTACTGCAGCTTTTGTTACGTCGTCATCTTTTCCCGAGGCCGAAACCTCGTTGTCATCGAAACTTCTCCATGCCCTTTGCCATCCGTCCTGAGAGGAACCGGAACAAAAATCGGCCGATTTTCAGCATCGACCATTGGTGTTCCGTCCTCCCCGACAGCCTGCATGTACGACATCTTGATCTTGGTTGCTTCGTCCCACTGGGCGTGCCAAAAAGTGTGTTGACGTCAAAAGTCGCCAACACACCGTTGTCCGGAGAGTCCACCGAAACCCGGCCGACGCAGGGCCCCGTGCTCCCAACGGACCAGCTCAGCTCGCCGATTCTCGTGTGCGCTGAGTGCGTGCCGGATGGTTTTCCTGCAAACCAACAAAGACAATAAAAAGTGTAAAATTCCGGGTCATCGGTCCGGATAGGCCGATGTGCGGCCGTGGCCGATTCTCAGCGTCGGATAGACAAAATCGGCCATCGACGAGGAGCAGCACGGCCCATCCATTTATGTATTAAAGGCCAGGCAAGCGAACCGTGGTGCAAACGGTACGAAATCGGCCGACGCTACAACATGCGATCGGTGGCTAGCGACCGATTTCGTCGGTGAGCAATCAAATCGTTAAGACCTTGCGAGGATGCATTATAAAATAAAATATAAATAAGGTAATTATTAATAGGATGTAATTAATTTGATAGCAAAAAGGATGGTTCAATCATCAATCGGAGCGATAAATCGGCCGATCGGGCATCCGGCCGATTCTGCCATCGATTATAACGGTGAGTTATTAGATCTATCTAGATGGATAATGATGATCAATGAAATCATACTCGATAACTCGGGTTCAAAGGCAGCTTTAACAAATTTGGCACTAATTGAACATAAAACAGCTAATGAACGTGATAAACAATCGGCTAAACACTCCGAAAGAACGAGTAAGACAAATACAACCACACGGATCCCGAATCGACCGATCGCTCCAACAGGACAAGTCAACCGATGGCACGCGATCGGACCAGGTCTAACGACCGCGCACGCCCGGCCGATTCAGGACAAGCACAATCATAAACGCCTTGAACTATGAAAGTAGATCTACACCCTAGCCAATCGGCTGCATGCGCCTAGGACAAGTCAACTATCGCAAAGGCAAACACAGGACACGTCAACCGAATCCGCACGATCGAATCGGCCAAGATGTAAAAGAATTCTCATAGCGGCTATCGTGACTCGGACGACCGGATCCGAGCCAATCGGCGTTGCGAGCAAAGGCTGGGACGGGGAGGCGGGACAAGTCAAACTACCTCCACCACGAGCCCGGACCGGGTCGACTTGACTCATCCCGCCGATACTCACTACGACGATCAAGAACAGATCCGGTCGTCGGATAACTAGCAATTAAGCCATCTAATTATGAACAATGCGCCGAAAACTAGACAACATAATTACCTTATCAAGCCAACGTGTTGTCGACCGGAGCCCCGAAGATCCCCGCGCGAAAACAGTAAAGACTTGACAGAAAATTAGGGTTTGGCGATGCGCCGAAAGTTGTATTGGATGTGAATCGAGTTTACAGAGTTACATCCGGGTACATATTTATACCCGGCACAAAGAATCCTACTCGGACCCTCTTCGGGCCGATTTCCTAACCGACTAGGATCTCTTTCCAAAATTAAACTATTATTTCTAATTTTACAACGTGGGCCAGGCCCATCAATATTATGCTCTTCGGTTGGCGTCCGTGCACGACTCCCGGGAGGGACGTGCCTCCTTACTCATCCACGCGGCCGTCGGCCTTCGGCCCACCGGCCCTCTTTTGACCCATGGTCGCCGACAATGGGTCCCTTGGTCAAAAACCGGCGTCAACACTTCGCCGCACGTTCGGCCGCCGAGGCGCCGGACGATTGTCGTGGGCGAGCGGCCCGCGTGACGACGGTCGCGGCGACGACGCCCCGTGGACGCTCGGCCGGAGACGCTATCCTCCGTCCGCGGGGTGCTCGAAGATCTCTCGCATGGTTGCGTGGAAGTTTCACAGCCGCGAAGCGAAATCTACGATTTCTTCCCCTACCCGGCGCGCCAAATATCGGTGTGTGAGTACACCTCCAAATGGGGGCCCGTCAAGGCTCCCTTGGGATAGGTTCGGGGAAGAACGGATTTGCTCGCGCGTGAGCGTAGATGATTGAAATGAGTAAGAACACGGGGAGTTATCCAGGTTCGGGCCGCACCGGGTGCGTAATACCCTACGTCCCGCTAGTGTGCGTATGTATTCTCCAATGTTCTCTCTCTTTACATCGGAGTCTCTCCTCCTTTTATAGGGTAAGGAGGAGAGCACCGTACAAGTACCCGGGGTACCCGGACGCCCGTGGGGGTCCGGTTCTTCCCGAGACATTCCGACACGATCCCGACTAAATCCGTTGCGAACTCTTCTCCTTGGTTCGCGCTCCGAATCTCTTCCACCCCATTGGGCGAGAGTCCCCCGGCACCGTAGCCGCGCGGCTTCCCGAGACGCGGCGCACGGGGAAGCCGCGCGCACGTCTTGTCGGGCTGCCGCGTCGCCGCAGCACTCGAGTGCCGCATTAACTCCGGGTGGTTGGGGCGTCGGAGGAAACTACCGCGAAGCTTCGTTCTCCCCGACGCTCCCGCTCCTCCGGCTTCCGCGGGACTCGTGGACTTCGTGGCTTCGTGGCTGCCCCGCCCGTGGCCTTCGTCTTCGTTCATGGACCGAAAGCAGCCCACGCGCGATTAGGGGACCCCGATCCCCCTGCAGCGACAAACGTTACACACCACGGACGTTGAACCATTTGATGTGAGAGAAATGCGAACCAAATTCTAGGGTCGAAATATATCGAACCGTGTCGGATAAAAAATGGTATTAAGACCCTCCGTGTAGTTTGTGGTATTGCTGTTATGTCCTGTCCACGTGGTGGTTTGTCTATCTAACGATACACACCACAGACATTGAAAACTAATGGAATTAAGACCCTCCATGTAGTGTGTCCTGTCCTTTGAACCAACGCCCGGAGATATACTTTTTTAGTGGCTGGAGTAGGTTCCACAAGCTAAACTAATGTTGTCAGAATCGAACATAAGAATAAGTCGATTTGGGCTTATCGAACTTTGAGGTCCAGTTCGCCGCAGCACTACTGGTGCTCTCATGTATCTTCCTATGACGAACGCTTAAGCCCAACTTCCCACCGTGCCGGCCTGCTGCTAGTTCACACCGCAGGTCGCATATGACATGTTTAAAATAGAGGTTTTTTCTTTCTTCATTTTGCGATTGCGAATTAAGAATGCATAGTCCCTTGTTATAAAAAAAAGAATGCATAGTCCGAAGCCTAGAAAAAAATTAAAAAATTTCCTCATAAGTTGTGCTAATCTGTGACATCCTTCGTTAATGACCCTCCTCGTCAAGCTCTATCAATGGCTGCAGGTAACTGAGCCAGCATCATGAGACGGTGAACGCCACGGGCACCGAACCGCGGATCGCATCACGTGTGGTAAGCCTTCCACGAATCTGGTGTTGGTAGGTGGGAGCTGGCCAGTGGGGAGCTGAGCTCGCTTTACACGTCCGCCGAGACGGAAAACAGAGGGTTTATCCACAAATTTATCCGTATCACATTTCCACGGCACGCACCCTGCCAACAACCGACTTTATAGACTACTAGTACTAGGCTCGGATTAAATTACCGGGACTCGCAGATGCCAAAAGGGCCGCGTGCGCGAAATTAATGGGCGCTAATCTAATCCCTCTGGCTTCTTCCCCGCCTCCGGATCGCTTTCCCGTTACAGCGACGGACTCGTGAGTCGTGACGCGTCCAAGCTAGAAACTCGTCATGTGACCTCGCGGGGTTGGTGCCGGAACCATCCTCTTTTGGGGCCGTAATTGCTTCGTTCGGGCTTCTCTTTTGATCTCCCGCCTGCTCTTCGCTTTCCTTTTGATCCCCGGCACGTGAGCGAAGTGGATGGCGTCGAATCAGGCTCGGATCATTAAGGATAAGACAATATATCCATGCTTGGGATAACGAGCACAGTGCGGACGACATGCTGCTTTTGGCGGAAAGGGAGGCTCCTCACAGGAGTCTTCTGCCTGCTGTCGCGATGTTTAGATGTTTCGTGGCCGAGATGGAGCTTCCATCGAGTTGGTAGCCCCGTTTGCTTTCTTTTTAGTTACGCCTCACACGCCCTTCTCGCTTCTGATTCTGTACGCGATGCTGCTCTTATCGTTGTGGATAAGGCCTGTTCGTTTCCTCGCCTCTAAAATTTAAGATCGTCATATCAAAGAGAATCTTACTATTTAAGAAGATTTTTATTAATTTAATAACAAAACCTATGTCACGACTCCCCTCTAATTTACTGAGACGAATCTAATGATCCTAATTATTCTATGTTTTGCTACAGTGATGCTACAGATAAACATCTTCTAATAACACCATAATTACCCTCGTTGGATTCGTCTCGTGAATTAGATAGGGGTCTGTAATTAGTTTCGAGATTAGACTTTATTTAAGTACTCTAAAATGATAAAATTCTCTTTAATTTGATTCCTCTAAAAATTATATACCTGGAAACGAACAGGGCCTAAGACGAGGAGGAATACTTACGTGTGATTGGCTCCTTTTGTTCGTGGGTTAAAATGAGTTGAGCTCAGACATGTGGGATGTTATACCGGAAAACCTGGAAGGTCTCTTGATCTATTTACCGGAGACAGAAACACGTACTACTGCTATTGCATCGGGGAGAGCAATTACGTGCACAAAGAAAGCCCCTGTGTGGCTTAGTTTACAATGTACTCCAAGATCATGCACGATGCGTTTTCGGTTCCTCCAATAATCCATCTGCTTGATCAGACGGCCAGGTCGAGCTGGCAGACCTTCTAGAAGAAACTCAGCTTTCCGGATCGCCAGCTGAAAAAGCAGAGGACCCGTACACATACGCGTACTACTGGATAACGCTTACGCCGCACCGCCACGAGTCAGCGTGCCGTGGGAGCGCGGCACCCTGGGAGCCGGCCGCCGCGCGCGGCGACCCGGCCGGCCGGTAGGTCGGTGACGCTGACGGCATCGTTATCCCGTATCCTCCCACCGGTTACTGCGATGATTATACGAGCACGTCCTGCGAATCAGAATCGCCGTTCTGGATGGTCTCATCATCGTCCTCTCCGCGTGGAAAGAGGAATACTGTACGTCGTTGGTGTGACCAGCGACGAAAAAATGGCCAGGATCCACGTGACCTGATTGAAATTAAAAGGAATGGAGGAAAATGAACGAAACAAGGGGTTGGGTTGGCGATCATGTTCTTCGCCCTGCGAGATTCTTCGCCTGATGGCAAAATTTACGGAGCTCCGCGTGACCATGTTTTGGACAGACGAGTTCCGCCAACGAAACCGATGTAGTTTCGGCGGCTCCGCCTAATGAGAGCCCCCTGTTATTTTCTGGAAATCAAATGTTTGGATGAATCCGAATCACCAAGACTGAGGGGTTGTTCATTTTCCTTAGCACGCTAAAGTTTTGAGACAAAAGTTTAGTGTCTTTTTTGCCTCACTTTTTAGCCTCAAGGGCTAAACTTTAGCTCCTTCTAGCTCCACGCGTTCGTTTTCTTGAGGCTAAACTTTAACCCTTTAGCTCTTTTAGCCTCTTTAGCTCCATGAAACGAACAGCCCCTGAGTATTCGCTGAAGTAGAACTTACACATATTAAGCTATTAGGGCATTCACTATGTAGTATATAATGTTCATTATCACGTATCATGTCATAGTCAATTTTCCGTCTTAGCATGTAATCATCGGTGCTAACAATGACCTTTGTGCTTTGTCGCGATTCCATATACCCAAGAGTGGAGCTCACGGCAGTCCTTTTTTCCCTCTCTCTCCCGGAGCTCCCTCACTAGGTAGTTATCCCCGCGAAGTGATAAAGTAAAATCTATTTATGGGGTTCACAGGTTATTTTCTGCGGAGTGCTAAAGTTATCAATATCTTTGTTATAAAAAAAGTTATCAATATCTTTCAGGGAAATCCAGTAAAATAATGTTACTCTACCTACAAAATTGTTAACACGACTTGTGCTTGAGTGGACACTTTTTTTTGTAACCACCCCTAATACACTAGGCTCACTATCATATTCTTCGTTATCTTTCAAAAAATATTATAGGTATATCGATCGCGAGATGTAGCACCATAAAAGAAAAGTTAGGTTCCGCGTGACCCGATTTAAATTAAACAGAAAACGAGGAAAACAAGAAGCAAAGCTTTGGCGATGATCATCATGTTTTTCGTCTCTTGGCCAAATTTATAAAGCTTCATGTTTAGCTATCTCGATTTGGAGCTAAACTTAGGTCTCGAGAAAAGCACATGCAATTAAATGAAGATAATTGATGGTTGTTAAATTTTTCAAGGGGATTATGATAATAGACAGAATTCTCATCTTGTCCCAATGAGACATCTTGTTCTATATTATTTTTTTGGATAAATTTATGATGCTAATTTGGATGCGATTGAGTAAGGAAGGGGCATATGTCCCTTAAAATTTAACAAAAATTGAACCATCAATCAGAACTGCTTTTTTTTGTAAATTTTTGCAAGTATGAGTAACAAATGAAGTCCATTTTTTAAAGTAGCCCATACATGTAACACTAGTTTACTATACTATCCCATTGTTCTCACACAACATCAATCAAGTAGCGCACAACTTTGCAATGACATTGTTCGCATATTTGAGTGAACGACCTTGTTGTTGAGATCCTAATACGCCAAAAAACACTGTTATTTTGATGGCCATGTTCCGAACCAATCATCAATTGTAGCTAGTTTGGTGAGGATCTTGCAATCTGTAACTATTCACAAATCCTAAAAAAGATGATCGGCCCTGTTCGTTTCTCGTCCTCTAAAATTTAAGCACTGTCACATCAAAGAGAATCTTACTATTTATGAATATTTCAATCAATTTAATGACAAAACCTTTTGACAGATTGGTGCTAATTTTCGAGATGAATCTAATGAACTTAATTAATCTATGTTTTGTTAAAGTGATGCTACAGTAACCGTCTTCTAATCACAACTTAATTAACCTTATTAGATTCGTCTCGTGAATTAGTCTAGAGACCTGTAATTTATTTTATAATTAAACTTTATTTAATACTCTAAATAGTAAAATTCTTTTTGATGTGACAGCTATAAATTTTAGACCCAGGAAAAGAACACAGGATAAGAAGAAGCCACAAATAATCCCTTCTCCTCCAGGAAAGGAAGTCACCAAGAGTCCATGCACATGGAGACGGGAGAATTCTGCAATTTGCTTTCATATTCATATTTGGTCCAAATGGTGACCCACATCGCGTATCCGGGACAACGAAAAGGAGAAGAAATACAGATGAAACACTAGCTTGACTGTTCGTCATCATCCAGTCATCGTCCTAACTAGTGAGACAATTATATATGATACAGACAGATAAAGAAAAGGAAGCAACCAAGAGTCCATGCACATGGAGACTGCTCTTAATTCTGCAACTTGCTTCATATTTGGTCCAAACCGTGACGAGTATCCAGCACAAAGAAAAGGAAAAGAAATACAGATGAAAGACTAGTTTGACTGTCGGTCATCACCCAGTCATCCTCCTAACTATATAGTGAGACAATTATAATACAGAAAACAGAGAAACCTTAATTAAATTTCCCTCTAAAATCGGAGAAAAAAACAATCATATATGGCGAATAGAGTGGGACGGCTAGATGTTGGCGAGCTTGGCGTTGGCAGCGGGCATCTCGACGTCGGCGCCGACGTGCACGTCCTCGTCGCGGATGAACCTGCCCCAGTACCAGTGCGCCTTCCAGACGAGCACCATCTCCTCGATGGGCACGTTCTTGGTCTCGGGCAGGAAGAGCGCGATGAAGACGGTCATGATGACGACCCAGGCGCCGAAGAAGAAGAAGAGGATGAACTTGAACTTGCAGAGCATGGGCAGGAAGGCCTGCGCGATGATGAAGGTGCAGAGCATGTTGACGGAGACGTTGATGCTCTGGCCGGCGGACCTGATCTCGAGCGGGAAGATCTCCGACGGCACGAGCCAGCCGAGCGGGCCCCAGGACCAGGCGAATCCCGCCACGTAGGCGCAGATGAAGAGCACGACGATGGCCGCGTACAGCTTGGGGATCTCGGCCACGCCGGTGAAGCCGAACTTGGCGCCGATGAGCGCGCCGACGACGATCTGGCACGCGAGCATCTGCGCCCCGCCCTGCAGGAACAGCTTGCGGCGGCCGAGGCGGTCGACGGTGAAGACGGAGACGAAGGTGGCGAAGACGTTGACGAGGCCCGTGATGACCGCGGACATGAGCGACGCGTCGTCCGCGAACCCGAGCGTCTTGAACAGCACGGGCGCGTAGAACATGATGACGTTGATCCCGGTGAGCTGCTGGAACATGGGGATGGCGACGGCCATGGTGAGCTGCGCGCGGTACTTGCGCTGCAGGATGTTGCGCCACGGGTGGGCCACCGTCTTGGACTCCTCGCTGGCGGCGACCAGGTCGCTGTACTCCTCCTCGACGTCGTCGGTGCCGCGCACGCGCCGGAGCATGCGCTTGGCGGACTCCGTGTGGCCGCGGTCGATCAGCGAGTTGGGCGTGTCGGGGAGGAAGAGCGCGCCGACGGCGATGATGGCGGCGGGCACGGCGGCAAGCGCCAGGCTCACGCGCCAGCCCCACCCGCCGCGGATCTTGGCGGTGCCGTAGTTGATGAGGTTCGCGCACAGGATGCCGATGGTGATCATGAGCTGGAACCCGATGTTGAGCATGCCGCGGAGCCGGGCGGGGGCCATCTCGGAGAGGTAGACGGGGACGGACTGGTTCGCGAAGCCCACGCCCACGCCCAGGAGCACGCGGCCGAAGATGAGCGTGAGCACGTTGGAGGCGGCGCCGGTCAGCGCCGCACCGATCAGGAACGTCACGCCGCCGCCGAACATGGACCACTTGCGGCCGGCCACGCGGGTCACCGTCGCGGCGAAGAAGGAGGCCACCAGCGCGGCGAGGTACAGCGACGAGGTGAACATGGTCAGCAGCTGGCTGTCGAACTTGCAGTACTGGTTGCTCTGGTTCTTCTCCGCCTCCTGCTCCTTGTGGTACACCGACGGGAAGAACTTGCGGAGGAACGGGTTCATCGACGTCACGCCACCTGACCGACATGATCGCAAAACACCATCAGCTTTCTTTCTTTTTCTCTCTCTCACTCTCACACACACAGAATGTTTTGAACTAGTAATAAATTTATTTATCACTAAGGAAAACAACAGCCGGTGTGTGGTGAATTCAAAGACGGAACCGGTGAGACATGCAAAGATTCTCCTCGGGGTTGCAAGAACCACGAAAAGGCAATAAATAAGCGGACGGGAGAATATTAGCAGGCTTGTCTGTACTACGCGTAAAAAAACGCTCAAATTCACGCATCGGCTCCGTCGCACGGTAGGTGAACTGCGCCCGAGGAAATTCCCTCAAGAACAGAGCACGCCAGATGCACTGCAGGATCTTGTTCTTTTTCGCCGGTGGAAAACGAAATAGATTATGAGCAGGAACGGTTACAGTCGCGTAGCAGGGAAACGAAGAGGCGCGGACTCACCGGAGATACCGATGTCGTATCCGAAGATGAGGCCGCCGGTGGCGGCGACGATGCAGGCGAGGAGCACGAACATGGTGAGCTTGCCGGGGTAGTCCTTCGCCGCCCCGGCGTTCACCACCGCGCCGCCGGCCATGGCGCCGACCAAGCTCTACCCACACACACAAAGCTTTCGCCTCTCGAGATCGCAGGCTCTGCTCAAACAAACCTTACGACGGAGAAGCCTACGCTTATGGGAAGCAGAGACAGATCGACGGTACAACTGTAACGAAGCTCTCGTGAGTGCCGTCTGAGATGGATGAATGAGTGTCGAGACAGGGCAGGGGCGGGCGAGGATTTATAGGCGCGGAGGCGCCGTCCGGGGGCTCCGTGTGAGAGGACAACGAAAGCCGGGGGTTGGACTGCAAAGTATCCGCGGCGCTGCCCAACCCCTGCGCCTTGCTCGCTTTCCCCGTTTATTAATTGTGGCCGTGGATAAAACCTTTATCCAGCCCCGCTGCTTTCCTGGAAAGAGCCGCCGTTAATGTGAACGAACGAGGCCTCCGACGGGGGCGGCGATCGCCGTCCGTTCCGACGCGTACACGCTCCAGATGGGCTGTCGATGTTATCCGCTTTGCTGGCCGTGTAAACGCAAGTGGATTTGTGAAGATCGTGCTGTGGTTAATTCGTAGCAGCGGGTTAATGATGAGTGAGATCATGCTGATGACTCGGCGTCAAGTCATCGCGCCGGAGCCCAGGATTCGTGGAGGGAGAATCTGCTTGCTCCTGGTCGGGAGTTCTTGGGTTGGCCGTGTGTACATGTCAGAGTTAGCTCACGGGGCTGACCTGGCGCTGACGGTCGTGAGAGGTAAAAATACCTGTGGACAGGTCACGGCGGTGACAAATGGCAGTGACGTATACGTGGGGTCGGCACCTCTTCTCCCTTCAAGTGTTTTGCAATGGATGGCACCTGGACTACGGGTGTGTTCGTTTCCTCCTCTAAAATTTAAGATCTGTCACATCAAAGAGAATCTTATTATTTATGAATATTTCGATCAATTTAATAGCAAAACCCTATTGACAGATTGGTGCTAATTTTCGAGATGAATCTAATGAGCTTAATTAATCTACATTTTGCTAAAGTGATGCTACAATGAACCGTCTTCTAATCACGACTTAACTAACCTCATTAGATTCATCTCGTAAATTAGTCTAGGGGCCTGTAATTTGTTTTATAATTAAACTTTATTTAATACTCTTAAATAATAAGATTCTTTTGATGTGACAGTTCTAAAATTTAGACTCTGAGAAACGAACACACCCGTAACTATACATGTGACACCACCAGAGTCTTGAATTCACTATCAATAATGAAATCTATTTTTTTCAAAAATAAGAGCTGACTTGGGTATAAGAGGACCAAGAAAGTCCAGTAGTACAAAACTTTTTTGAAAAAACAATAAACAGGATGTGCTAATCAAGTTATTATGACATGAATATGCAACGACCCACACGGTTCATCCAGAATTGAACTCCGGCCGGCCTCAACGAGCACCTGCGCCCGTTGACTTGGACGCGAGATCATCCGCGCATTTAACACAAGCTAGGGGCCGCACATCATGGTCCAAACAGCGTTTGTGAGATTGGTTTGGCCGGTCGGCAACCCGTGGGACAGCTAAGCTCACGTACAGTACGTGATGGGTAGACGATAATAATACTTGTCCAACAACGATGGTGTTATACTAGAGCGTACATTGTTGATCGCAGATTTACACTAGCGTTCAGACTTGCACATGAAAGCTACTAGTTCATCAGCTCAAGAGCCATATACTGTACTCCGTACTAGCTAACGGGATTTTTTATAAGAAAACAAAAAGCGTCAAAGGAGGCAGGCGGCCGCGCGCTGCTGGCGCTGGCCGGATCACTCTGCGGTGCGCCTGCCGCACCCGTCGCCTTCGGTGAATCGCGAGGCGATCGCGGCCTGGACGAGGACGTTTGCCGTTTCCGCTCGCGAGAGTAGGGCCAAACACGCAGGTCGTCTTTGTCAATTGGTCAAAAGGAGGCAAGGAGCTCGAAGAAGGAGCGTACAAACTTGGAAGCTTAGGTTGGTCCCGGTGACGACAGTTCGTTTCCTGAGCTGGAGCTGCACCTTTTCACCGCGCGTGGGGGTGCATCTACTCACTGGCGATGATGTGGTACACATGCATCGCATCGTCGTTGGCTCGTTGCCATTTGTATCGCCCGGTCCAGTACTGGCTGGTCATTGATGCCACCAATAGGATGCACGGTGCAAATTGATTTCTACTAGGAGCACCAAAACACGCAAGAGCAGCTTAATCGCCGCAGGTCAAAGCAAACAGGTCGGCCACGGCCTTCCCGGCAGCACACTCCCTTCTGCGCCGGTGGTCCACGTCTCCACGAGCCCGGATTCTTGCTTGCTGCGACGGGACACGGCCGCGAAGGCACAACCACAGCCAGGCATGCCATTCCAGTCAACAATCGACGGAGAACACGCGAAGGAGACAGCCGAGGAGCAAGACCTCTCCGTCCATGCGTCGCCGCGCCGACGAGACACAGCGGCGGACGGGTCCAACGCTGAGGTCAACCCGAAGACGCATGTGTTGTGTACGCCGCCCTGCTGGTGTGCTGTGAGTCAACGGAAGCCACTCCGGTCAACTGCCTCTACTCCTTCACTGCCGCGCGCTTGGATAGGACCCGTCCATCCGCTGAACGTCGGCTACTCGGCGGCTGGCAGTAGGACAGGACGAAGCGGCGGAACAACGTGCGGATTGGGACGCGTGTGGGGGTGCCATTGACCGTTGGGGCGGAAAGGGCCGAGGGAACCGTTTGAAAAGTCTTCTACTAGGAGCTGTAGCATTATTGGGCCGTGGTCCACGTGCGCGTCAACATCGAAGCCCAAAGAATATTCAAAGTGGCGCCCGGGCCAGAGAAGTAGTACCGCAACTTTGCATACTCAATGTCCCATGGCAGCGAGCGTGCTTCTCCATCCTGCACGCGCGCCTGCGGTGCAAAATTACGTCCTGCGTGCTACTGCTACGTACCGCGCAGTGAGCAAAGTAATACTTAAACAACTTGCTAGCGCTGCTCGATCAAGGAGTCGAAAAAAATGGTGAACAGCATGACAGAGCAACTACTTTGCGATGGACAACAACGTGACACGATTCACAAAAGCGCGACGTTTTTAAAATCCAAGTAGGCGCACGGGACATTGAGAGCTCCACCAAAGTGGCAACTAAACTAATCGAAATTCAAAAGGTGCGCTCGTTTTTCTTTGAAGAGACTCCAAGGACCGCCCTTTTGTACACATGCGGATGCGGCGCTGTCTATCTCAGACGAACCGGGCCAATCCACCGAGAGATGGATGTTTACAGTTTACTCGCATTCCTAATCCCCTTTGCCTCTCAAGGCCAGGCATGTCTGTGGTTTTCTTTATACCCTGAGCAGGAACTTTCAAGGTCAATATGGTCACGGTCACTGGTAGCGCAGTTGCATTGGTATATTACAGGACTGCTGCTGCCTCAGCATCTAAAAATTGATACACTTTTGCCATCGTATTCAACAATCATCACCAGAGCGGAATATTCACCGTCACAGACCATACTAGTAGATGTTACCGTGTTTGCTCTGTCATTCTCACTCACTCGCGTCGCTCCAAGTGCCTAAACACGCGTGTGGCTGCTAGCTTTTGATACTGTACAAGTCAAGCAGATTCGTTACTCTTCATATCATAAAGGAAGGAATGCAATAATAAAAAAAGGGGGAAGGAAAATGCTGGACCCCGCCCCACGAGTAATGTTTATAGTATTTAGTGCAAGTGTGAGCGTAAAGCGAACTACTAGTAGCTGCAGAGAGGAAGAATAATACTCTCTCCCTTACTAAATTGTTGTGGTCATTGACTTTTTTGTTACGTTTTACCATTCGTCTTATTCGAAAAGTTTCTTCAATCATAAAAAGTTATATGTTATATTTCAAGTTTCTTTAGTGATACATTCCAATAAAATATATGATATTTCTTAAAAAAATTTAAATAAGACAAAAGGTCAAATATAACAAAAAGTCAATAACGATAACAATTTAGTAAGGAGTAGTATACTGCATCGTCGTTGTCGTTATCCGACGGAATTGACACGTGCAAAACGGGTGCCCACTATCAAGTATTGACGATTGCAACGTATTGGGCAGATTGTGTCGCTGCATCAGCAGTTGATGATGAGTTTGCGCCGTGCCGTATTATTTTACCGTTGATTCGTACCCTAAACATTTTCTTTGTAATTACTAATGAGATAATGATGTTTGGTGGTAACAAAAAAATTAATGAACAACCCCGCCCCGCTACATTCCTTGGGAGAGACGTAAACTATTTCATAAACTCGCCCGTCGAATAGGCGACATGTGCGAAACAGGTCACGCTCTTCGTTTGTGTAGAGTTGTTTGTTATATTCTGTTTGGATAATATAGTTGCGGTTGAGGCCTTTAATTTTCTAGCGCCGTCCAGCTGAACAGCTGATGTTTGATGGGAACAAGCTCATGAACTGGTGGCGAGAGGGAGATCTTCATCATCAACAGTGGTTGGCGGTCTGATAACAGGATAGGTGTTTATTAATTGTCTTGTTGGACGTATTCATCGGATAATTCGAAAGTCATCAGCTCATTTCATTAATTATACCTCCATTCGACAATCAATCAACATCGGGTAGAAGGATCGGTAATGATGAACCGTGGTATAGTGCGTCTTGGCTCTTCCGAGAATGACATGCACTTGTAATCCGAAAGTAAGCCCCAAGAATTCGGGCCCAGAGACCAGCATCATACGATTGGTCCATGCCGTAGTAACTTATCAGCTGTCACCATTTGGTTCGTGCTGTCCAGGTGGGTTTCAAGGTTTATGAATGCAGGTTAGGCCATTATAAAATGTGTAGCAATTATGCGCCACACACTACGTTTGTGTGTGGGAAATGAGTTTCATCTAATGATAGATGACAGGTACGACGCCACTCGTTGGATGGTTACCCGCTACCACCATCAAGGCATCAAGGGGAAGCTCTGGAGATGACGATGCCACCACCGGAGGTTGTCGGAATCCGATGAAATAAATATGCTCTTCGGACGAAGATTCTGGTATAAACAGGAGTGAAATCTATCGCAAAAAAAAAGAGTGAAATCTGAAACTACTAGAATTTAAGGCCTATGAAGGCCCAAATTGTACAGCTTTGCCAGCGATGAAGGCCGAAACTAAACCCAAAGGGAATAATCTCAAAAAGAAGGCCGAAACAGATTAATGTTGCGGGCTGTATTTCGGGGACTAGTGCAATGTATGGGCCTTCTGAATTTGTCAGGAGTCTTGGGCTCTGTGACTTATCCAGGGTCCTGCTGGAAAAAAAGGATGCGTCTGCCGGGAGTCGAACCCGGGTCTATTGCTTGGAAGGCAATTATCCTAACCGTTGGACTACAAACGCCTTGTTGTTAGTTTTGTTACTTTTTCATTCTGTTAAAGTAAGTTCTTTTCCATGTTAGGATCTAATGTGCCTTTATTTCTGAACAGTGACCTGGACTCCAGGAGCATTTTTCTTTCATTCAGCTACGCGAAAAAATAGTCCACTAGATACTGGACTGGAGTAGTTTAACCAGAACTCATTAATAGGACCTCAGATAGACTTTGGTCTGGTAGTAACCGTGTTCAGTCACTGCACCAGCCGTGGTCAACTCCGGAAAGAACAAAAGAAAGTAGTTTAGGAACGAAAGCAACTCCAGACTAAACAAATCTTGGGATGCAAGAGTGGCTGACCTAACTCAACAATCCTCTCACAGTCTTCCAGAAACCCGGAAAATCTTTTATTGCTACGAGCGTCCCTGCATTGACGTTCGTCCCAAGCCAGCAAAAAAGGCCGTTCTTCGTTGCAGCAGAAAGGCGCCTCCGGGCTTGGACTGCCTTGGACCCGGAGACACCACGCACGTCACAAGGGCCAATGCCGCGACAAGGCTGGCGGTGCAAGGAACTTTCGGGTTTGGCCGGCCGGCTTTGGAACTCCAAAGTCCAAGCTGGCGAAGGAACGGAATCGCTTTCCCCGCACTCGTTTTCACTGCCCGGTGAATGGCTGCGCGGGAATGCAGGTGGCCTGACCGACGACCAAGGAAGGAGCTAAAGGAAACTGACTGTCTGAAGCTCTGGAATAACGAGGCGGTGACAGCATGATAAGGAAGGAAGATCAAAGCTGCCCAACCGTTTTATGTTCCGGAGTCACGGCGTTCTGCTGAACCATCTTGTCTGACACGGTACTACTGTGACAGTGTCTCAGACTCTCAGCTGATGTTTGGTTTGGAAGGGGACAGAGAGCAACAAATGCAGCGGTCATGCTAATGACATGCACTCACAGTAGTCTGCACCCTCTGTGCAGGGTCTCGACAGCGAATTATGAGGAGCAGCCGAGAAAGGGATGGATATCTGCAAACGAAACGTGTGGACGCTTCACTGCTGCCGAATTCGGATTCCGGTCACATAAACGAACACCACTAGTACGGTCGCCGCGACGCCACATTCGTTCGAGATCATCTTCAAGTACAGATTATCCTGAACACTCACGGTCCACTTACAGTGTCAAGATTAGCCTGAACATTTCATTGCCTTTGCTTCGACCACGGTCCACTTACAACTGCAGATTAGCCTGAACACTCACGGTAGACTGACAAACAGTTGCAGCACAACTTACAACTGCAGATCTCAGAGGCGGCGTCGCAGTAGATCGGCACCACCATGAATCAGAGAAACCGCTCGACCAGATGCCGATCGACCGGTCTACAGCTCGGCAGCAATAAGTATCCACATGGATGGAGGTAAGGTAAAAGAAGACGAAGCAGCAAGACTTATTGCCGTGATGGCCATGCCTGAGCAGAGAGCTTCAGCCCATCACAATTCACAACTGCCTCGTCGGCTGGCAGGCACGTAGTACTTGCAGTTTACCAGCATGTGACCATAACGCGAGGGCGGCGGCGGCCCTACTGCGAAAGCTCTCACAGATCGATCTGCGCTCGGAAACAGGGTGTTTTTGTGCCCCATCATTCATGAGTCATGCCCCACGATTGCCGGCTCAAATCAAGGGCGAATGTTCCAGTGGAATCACCCATCCTTCCCGCAGAGAGACGCGTGTGATTTGCAGTGCTGATCAGCTGATGTACTCACGAATGGAATTTTACTAGTTTTATTTATTCGACCAAGATGATTCGTATATACACATGGTGGAGATGGGGATGAGTTCTACTTCGAGAGATGGGAGTGATCTGTTCTTTCATTCCTTCACGGTAACAAAAGATGAAAGGAACATAGCAGTAGGAGTATGTGTTAGCTACAGGTAGAGTGGACGTGAGTGACAGCTAGCGGTTGTCCCCAGGGATTGATTACAAGCTCCAGATGCCATGGAAGATACTCCTCAGCTTGCTCCCGCCGAGCTTCTTCACGATCCGTTTCGCGTCGGGGACGTTGGCCACGGCAAGCTTCTCAAGGTTCCTGCCATTGGAACAAACGAATTAATCATGGGTATCAGAAATGCTACTAGTAAGCACACGATGATCGTTGCAATTTTTTTTTAAAAAAAGCGATGACTGGTTGTTGATTTGCAAATCGAACGAGTATCCACAATCAGAAGAAGCATAAGTCAATTTTCTCCTTGTGTGTTGTTCGTACCTGAAATGATCCGAGGACACGATCTTCCTCCTGCCGGAGCTGCTCTCAGCGACGTGCGCGAGCGTGGCCAGAAGGAACCTCGTCGTCGCTGACGTCTTCTCCTCGTCGGTCCTCAACGCTCGCACGACCTGCGCCACGCCGCCGCGGTCCTCGTGCACGAAGCGCTTCCGGTTGCGGTGCGTGGCCACCAGCGCGCAGAGCGCCTCCGCGGCCGTCTCGCGCGCCTTCTCGGGCGACTTGGCGTCGACAACGACGGCCACCAGCTCCGGCATGAGCCCCGCGTCGCCCGTGGCCTTCCTCGTGTCCTCGGACGCGTGGCACAGGCGGTGCGCGGACTTGAGCGCGCAGTGCTGCAGCGCGGCGTCGTCGCTGCGGAGGAGGGCGAGCACGCGGTCGAGGAAGCCGGCGGCGAGGAGCCGGTCTGTCGTGGCGGCGCAAGTTGGGAAGGACGAGGACGGGAAGCAGAGCGCGTCGATGGCGCGGAGCGCGACCTCGCGTGATTTGGATGAACGAGGCGTGGAAGAATTGGGGTCGAGCGCGCGGACGAGGGCCTCGACGGCGCCGGATTGGATGACGGCGTCGCGGACGGAGGCGTCGCCGGCGGCAATGGCAGCGAGGAGCTCCGTCGCCTGGATTTGCGAAGCGTCGTCGTGGCACGAGATGAGGGAGACGAGAACCGGCACAGCGCCGGCGTCGGCCACCATGTACTTTCTGATCTCGTCGACGCTCGCGAGGTTCCGCAGCACGCGGCACGCCGCGCACGCGAGCTCGCTTCCGCCGGAGTTGTTGTCGCAGGCGTTGAGCAGGGCCGTGACGCCTCCGTGGGCCGCCACGGCCCACGCGTTGTCCGAGTTTTCCGTGAGCCTGCACAGCACCCGCGCCGCCTTCTCCCTGGCCGCCGGGCCCACCCCGCCGCCCGCGTCGCCGTCGAGGACGCGGACCACCGGCGCCACCACGCCGCCGACGACCAGGTCGGTCCGGTGCGCGTCGAACCCGGCGATCGCGGACACCGCGTCCAGCGCCTCCTCCCGCGCGCCCGCGTCCGCGCACTCGAGCAGCGCGACGAGCACGCCCACCCCGTCGCCGGACTCGACCACGACGCGCGCGCACCGCTCGCCGTCGCCGCCGCGGAGGAGCTCCGCGAGCGCGGCGGCGGCCTCGCCCCGCATGCGCGCGCCGCCGACGCGGGCGCGCGCGAAGAGGTCGCGCACGTAGAACCGCACGTCGTCGCGGGCCGCGCCGGGGGCGGGCGCGGGACCACGAGAGCCCCCGCGCGCGGGCCCAGCGCGCCGGAGGACGCGTGCTGCGCCTCGTCGAGCGCCGCCGCGTGCGCGTCCAGCGCGGAGGCGAGGACGTCGAGGTCGCTGCGCAGGCGGAGCTTGCCGCCGCCGTAGTGCCGGCCCTGGCTGCGCGGGACTAGGTCCAGCCCCTCGCGCGCCGTGGCCGCCACGCCGCGCAGGAGCGCGGTGAACGAAGAGTCGGCGTCGGTGATGTCGGCGAGGCCGGCGTGGAGGCGGTGGAGCTTGTCCCTGATGAGCTGCCACTTGTGCGGGAACAGCGACGCGGAGAGTGAATCGGAGACCAGGGAACTGACCGCTTCCAGCGCCGCCGTTAGCAGACTCCCCTGCTCATCAACCTCCGGTCCCTGGGCCCCCGCCGCCGCGGGCGGCGCTTCCTCCTCCGCTACCGCTTCACCCATCGCCACGGGCCTGGTTCACATGCGCTGCGATGGTTATTGCCGGCGCCTTGGCAGCATTCAGCCGAGCAACTGCCGCGAGGTGAAACAAAACGGGGGAAGGAGACGAGAGAGAGAGGCGGTGGGGAGGAATGTGATAACTGTAACTGCGAGGAGGTGCCGATTGCTGAACTGGCAGCAACGGCGGACCAGGGCAGCAGCAGCAGCAGCTTTGGCGTCTTCACGGTTTGTTAATGGAATAATGGGGGAGGTGGAGGCGCGCGGGCCCCGCCGGCGGGGCGGTGGGCACGCGCCGCGCGACTGTTGATGCGTGCGCTCTTCTGGCCTCTCGGGCGGAACGCGACGACGA
Organism: Chloris gayana; assembly: GCA_031894775.1. Taxonomy (NCBI): domain Eukaryota; kingdom Viridiplantae; phylum Streptophyta; class Magnoliopsida; order Poales; family Poaceae; genus Chloris; species Chloris gayana. Next base: position 65,123 of record JAUNZO010005150.1, read on the forward strand.
CGGGGCAGCTCAATCCGCCCCTGGGGATCGGCGCGTTTTGGTGCGGAGCGGCGGGCGGGCACGACGAGACGAGGAGGGGGGAATGGAATAGCGGGCGGCACGGTGAGTGACCGCCTCGATCGGGCTCGGGCTCGTGCTCCGGCTACTGCTAGGATCGCGTGAACGCGCCCGAAATTGCTACGCGTACGGCGAGTCCAGCTCCCCATCAGACATCAGTCATGCGGCATCATGGGCTACGGTAACGCACCGAAGCGCCGCGCATTTACGCGAATATCGGTGTTGAGGATGGACCTGCAAGGATAACATCTCGTCCTGTCTTTGCATTTCCATCTCAAAGTCCACAACCATTTCAGCGTGCTTTTAGACGATCTTATCCGGCTGGTTCAGTTTTGTTAAATTGAGAAGGACGAAACTTAAGAGGCCAAATAATGCTCCATTTGAGCTCTCGCTTTCGGCGTCACGCGTCAGCCATGAGGTTGCTGTCAGAGTAATTCTCCAAGTTCCTGATTTATTCTTTAATTTACGCCCAGGTGTAGAATTGAAAATGGAATTGAGTATACTCTGACCAATGCAAATTCTGCAGAAAAAAAAGCTCCTCTGGAATTTTGCACGAATCAACTTCAACGGACTAAAGTGGAGCGAGCCAAAATTGCATCCATGTTGATTTGAATCATCATATATTCCTAGCGGATCATACTCTTTTCGTGCTTATAAAAAAATGCATATAGCTCCTATCAGCTCTATTGAACACAGGAAAAACAATTCAAATATCTAAGAAACAAATGTACACACATACCTAACCCGGAACTTGAATTCCGTTTGGACGGAAAGCAACAGATGCACGGAACGCACATTACTAGCACTGTTGTTGAGTACAAAATGCACGTTTTTTTTATATGACGACATCATCACGGTGCAAAATTTAGTTACCGGAGGACACCGTATTTCTACTTCCTCGAGAGAGGTCGTTCCGTTCCTAGACCCGGCGGGTACAGTACAAAGCGCACGATGATATCCGGTGCAGTAGAAAGGACCTGATGAACACGTCTTGTTATGAAAGCAACAGAGCATTCAGATCACAAGATGCAGCATCAAGTCACCATCGATGGACGGAATCATGGCGTAGCGAGCGCGCACTCTCTGCCAATCCAGGCATCCAGCAGCATCGCAGCCGAGAGGAGAATCATGAGGTACGCACTGACACTGAAGCATCCACTCGGCACCAAAGAGCGCGCGCGACTGGACAGAGCCTACCAATGCGTACACGCTGCCCGTGTGCCGCATCTGTTCGCCATGCGTGCTGCCTTGTACTAGTATACTCGTACTACTTAGATAAATTAACTAGTCTAGAGCCACCAAATTGATCGCCTAGAAGAACTAGTAGAAGCGGGGTCCGTTTCGGCTACTACTCCACTGGCGCTCCTCGCCCTCTTCCCCCATGTGAGCCCTTGGTTTGGCTGCACCCGCCTCGTTCCCGACGGGGGCCATCCATGGCCGCGCTGCCTTTCACGAGAGGAACTTTGCTTTTGCAGGTGTGGATGTGAAGGAACAAATGGGAGCAGGCACGGGGACAGATGACCGAACGAGATCGCCGCAAGAGGCTTGCCCTGGTGGCAAGAAAAGGGCGCCCGCTTTCGTCTTTCTGGAGATCCGCATAGCTCTTGGTCCATGTGACCACCGCCCGGTGTGATTTCTGAATGTGGCAACGTGTGATTTGTACTGGCAACAGGCCGCCGAAGGATAGATAAAACATTCCGTCAGGCAGCCGAGGTGCTAACAGTTTAGCATGGTTTTGCCATGCTGCGTACCAGTAAGATTATTGTGGTTGGTTTGGAGTTCAGTGAGCCCGTGCAAATATGGGCGCAGGGGGCCGGCTCTCTCGGCACATGCTGCTGGTAACCACAGAACAGAAACAGATGGATGACTACTCCTTCGCGCCGATAAATCACTGAAAGATATCAATAAATGTTTGGCAAATCGCTGTTGCGGTGGTCACATGTATACATGCATGTGATCATCTCCACCATACAAAAATGGAGGCAGGTGGATAAGATGATGAAGGCCCTAATTTACCCACCATTAATTCTTCAGAATCGTCAATTCCTTCAAAGAAAAGTTCTTTTGAAATCACGGACCTATACCTCACTTACCACATCAATTCTTTCGGGGGGGGGGGAATCTGGTAATACAGTCCCATCTCCAGTGGAGATAAAGGGAGTGATCTAGACTCATGCATGATTGCTTTTCAAGAGCATCATGGATTCCGGATCAGAAAGTGCTCCTACACTTTTGTTGCCATGGAAGTGGTTGTGGGTGGCAAAGTACTTGTGCTACCGGTAAACTATAGAGAGCCCTAGGGCCGTGTAGTGGTACAAGTTTCCTCATGGGAAGGAAAGGCTCCACTTTCTTGAGAAGAAAAAAGGTTGCAAGGCAACTATCTCCTGCCGCAATGTTTATGCATTGACTCGGGGATTTTGGACACTGATTGTCAAACCTAGGACCGGATTATCTTATATCTAGATGTGCTTTGAGTGGCTCAATGCCTTTGTCTTGTCAATGGCAAGAAATGTTTCTAGATGCAGCGCAGATGTGATTATGTGATAGACGGGCCTTTTTTCTTTGGGGGGGGGGGGCTGGCTGTTAGTGGCATATAGTCCAGTATAGCACATAGCGGTTACTGCCTACTCGGTCCAGAGTAGCACAAGGATGTATGCCAATCTGATCCTTGTTTTCGCCGTACCGTCCAAAATCATGTGGTGGATTAGTTGTGTTTCATCGTGCTTTGGAGAGACAAGCAGCCAAGAGATAGAGAACAGTTGGGCCGGCGTACTACTCAAGTTCTGTGCAAAACATTATTAGAAAGCATGGACCGTGTTTGCTAGCTACATTTAGCCAATTGAAAGCAAAACACAACCAACCATCAGTGTTTCTTTCATCCATTTGTTTGTTGTTTTCACTTTTCAGTTGCCATGGACTTGACCATGCGTTGGACAATGGCATGTGTGCTGTTCTTCAGTTACGGACTCTTCACCAGTGCTAGCTTTTGTAGCGCTGCTGTAGGCATTTAAGCTGGACCATTATCCAGGAACTGTTGAACTTTCCAAGATCCAGATTTATAGAATCTGGAGTGCAGTATTCTTGGAACATTATTATTGAGTGCACTGCATTTTTGGATAGAATGTATGCTAGCAAACCATTTTTAAAAATCATGTGATGCATCTGAAATACAATACAATCAGTGTTGTTCAGTCCAAATTGAAAACTAATCAGAAACTGAGAACTAATTATTACCAATATAATAGCAAAAAAACATGAAAACTAATATAAAACGTCGGTCGAATCTGCTGAAAATGCCAAAATGTTCCTGAAGCTATATCTGGCCCAGTTATGCAAATCACATCCAAATTGTATTAGTTGAACTAGTTAATGAAGTGCCAAATGGTCTAAAGAAATGGGAAAACACCTTGTATGCCAGTAGTTGAAACTAAAATCTCTTGTTTGTCATCCTGACCCATATGTCCCTGTTCGGCGTACTTGGGCTGGCATTGCAACGGCTGGGCTGATCAGCTCAGCCGTTCGACTGCCTAACGCCAGCCCAGCTCAGCCCAGCCGAACAGCTAGATGAATCTAGCAGCTCTTCCTTCGCTGTGTTTCTCGATCGCTCGTCAGGTGCCGTCATCTTGTTCGCTCGCTGTGACTGGACCAGCTGGTTGGTCTGGCTGGCTGGCACTGGGCCTTCCAGCCCAGCCGCTGGACACTCCAGCCAGTCAAGCCGAACATGTCCTATGTCATTAACGTAACCGGTCCCACCTGTCATGTGATCACAATGACATATAAGGTATTAGGAGTTTTTTTAAAAAGAAAATGACGAAGGGCCAATACTGGAGATTCAGGATTCAGAGTGTGCCAAATTTGGAAAATCGACAAACCATTTTCACCCTACCATTTATATACCTTACCCTCTGTGGAAGAAAGAGAGGGCATGCACACAACACATGGCGAAGCTGCCGACCCTGTACGTTGCCGCCTGAGAGCCACATCCCAGTGGCACGAGAACAGCCCTGAAGAGTCAACAGCTCCTGCATCTTGTCCTTTTTTTGTCCTTGACACCTCAAACTCGTGCCAACTGGAGCAGGAGCCTCCACAATCTATTCTGCGGCGGCCGTTCTGTAACACCTAATCCACACTTTGCGCTTGTGTTCTCCCAAGGCCAAGCCCATCAGCACCACCGCCTACCCAAGCCAGAGCATCGGTTTATCTACAAGGGAAGACGACAGCAACGAGACAGAGGCACACAGAAGCAGACATTCAGAAAAGTGTCGTCGTCTTCGTGGAGAAGAGGCCGTCCAAGTGCGTCGTCCGAGTCCTCACGCCCCGGCTCGCCACCGGCGGCCGCGGGGTGTGACACGTTCACCATTGCATACGCTTTCGCCCTTACCCGCGCTGGCAACCACGAACCTCGCCGCGCTACCGGCACGGCCACTCGTGAAGCGTAACCGTATTTGCTAGTAGCTGCTATATAGCCTGAACGATTGAAGCGAATAGGTCGTGTTCACCATTGAGCCGTGCACACTGGTAGCTCCAACTAGTACCATTTAGATTCTAGCCTTGGAGCTGTGGGCAGAGCGAAGCAGATTAGACGCGATGTTAGAGAGCCGGGCAGTGATCGGCGACACGGACATGATGAAGGTGATGCAGCAGGACGCGCTGCGGCTGGCCGGGAAGGCGCTCGACAACTTCGAGGCCGTCGATTCCACCGAGATCGCCCGCTTCATCAAGAAGGTCAGTCCTCGTTGTCTTCTTCCTTGGACCATACCCTTTTCCAGAGCGGTCTGATCGATGCTGGTTGCTGCACTACCGTCTCTAATCCCGGCCTGAAACACTGAAACTTGTTGTCTGACTGTCCGTTGCTGCATTCGCAGGAGTTCGATCGGTCCTACGGGCCCGGGTGGCAGTGCATCGTGGGGACCGACTTCGGCTCGTTCCTGACGCACCAGTCGGGCTGCTTCATCTACTTCGGCATCGGCAACCTGGCCATCCTGCTCTTCAAGGGCGGCGACGCGGCGCCTCAGGCGAAGGCCCTGGAGGCTTGAGGACTCAGCTGGGAACATATGCGAATTTCCTTTTTACTAAATCGCATATATGGCAGCGCACTACTACTACACTAGCACATCGCATCTGCTCTATGTGTATAAGCAGATGTTTTTAGGTCGTACCGGACGAACTCGTGAAAGTGAAACGAACAAAGGGCATTGAGATACTGTATGCAATTTTTCTTCACTAAGGACTAAGGTACAATCCATTTTGCTGTAAGCAGCAAGGGACGTTATGCAAAAATGTAGCACTGGCATGGGCCGAGATTCGACCCACGAACCGACTAGTTCATGCATTAAGCCCATAAACCAACTGCTCTCTTCTCTTTTTTGAGACCAACCAACCTCTCTCTCTTCGTTTCTAACCGTATACAAGCCGCCAACAAGCCACTGTCCAACTGAACTGAGTACCAGACCACATAACAGCCTGCAGGGATCCAAGCTATCAGCCTATCTGCGTCTGCCGCAACGACACAATCTATACCAGTGCTTGTACTAAAACATTTACTGTACTTCTAGAATACCGAGCTGGTCTAAACAGCATAGTGACTAAAACGTCACAATCAAAGTGAGGTAATCTGATTCTTCACATGATTCTACGTATCTAGTAGTATTGTTTACCATGGAGCAGGGGTTGCTCTGCAAACGGATCGGCGCTTCGTCATCTTTTCCACCGAACAAATAAGCACAGGGGCCAGAGCCTGACCTGGGAGACAACTGGACAAGCACAAACGGCCATGCTTGTTGCTGAACAACAGGCCCATGAACGCCGTGCTCTCTTCGGTTCCAAGCAAGGGACGGTGCATGATTTGTGATCCGACTGGTGAGCAGCAGACAACCTAACTTCCTACCGGGGCCAAGAGCTACCAAGCTCAATGACACGATCCAATCTCATATTTCTCACTTTTTCGCGCACATCACTTTCAGTGTTTTCAGTGAATCTACATTTCGAGAAGGCGAAATGCTGTGCACGTAGAGAGCACTTGGCTTGGTTTGGTGTAAACAGGACAGGACACCATCCTATCTATAGGCCTATCGATATTTGCTCCAGGAATATCTGAATTAGCTGTCACCGAAATCAGGATGACTCATGTGAGAAGCAGTATGCTCAGACGGCAAATGACAGGGACGGTGCCTGATCTTCTGATGGCTTTGCCTGCTAAGTTGTTGGTAAAGATTGGGTACCAGAACGTGCACTCTGACAAGATGCTACAGTAGTACAGACCATATGCTTTTTAGGATACACAGACCGCCAAATTCAAGCATTGTTTCAAGTAGCGTACTGTATGTGTTATGCAGGCTACTGGGTTAGGTAACATAATGTTAATCCAGCAAGCAGTCAATTATAACAGGTGCAATTATAACTGAAGCTGCCGCTGAAGAAATGGTACAGGCGTAATTAGTCAGTGGGCACTGGAACAGTACAGTAGTGCAGTACTAGTAGTACACAGCATGACATCGACACCGGCATTGTTCTTGTGGTCTGAACTGAGATTCGGCGAACAAACTTTAACCAACCCATCGGCCACCTAACAGCAGGCCAGTAGTACCATTGACGCGATCTTCGCACATGATGCGCTCCTGCGCTGCACCAGAATCCAGATCCAAGCGGCGTCACCAAGGCACTGAGGGTGTGTTCGTTTCGTTTCCTGCAGTCTAAACTTTAGAACTGTCACATCGAAAAAGAATCTTACTATTTAAGAGTATTAAATAAAGTTTAATTATAAAATAAATTACATGTCTCTAAACTAATTTACGAGAAAAATCTAATGAGTTAATTAAGTTATGATTAGAAGACGGTTACTGTAGCATCACTTTAGCAAAACCTAAATTAATTAAGCTCATTAGATTCATCTCGAAAATTAATACCAATCTATCAATAGGATTTTATCATTAAATTGATAGAAATATTCATAAACAGTAAAATTCTTTTTGATGTGAGAGTGCTAAATTTAGAGGCAGGAAACGAACAGGCCTGAGGCTTCTTTGGAACAACCCGATCATTGAGAAATCTAGGAACCCATACCCATATGATACATGATGCAGCAGTGAAGATCAATGGAGCAATGCGGTGCAGTCATCGCAGCAAGTAAGGAGGTCGAACAGATCAATGCAATCTTTTTTTTTTTTCAGGAAACTCAATGCAATGCAATCTTTCAGAAATCGCGAGAGCTGATGACGCCCAATTTGACGTGACAGAAGATGTTGAAGTAATCACAACTCAAAAGTGATCAGTGTGTAACACAAGACACAAGTACTAGTAGGATATATGAAGTTACTATCATCAGCATCTCGGGTAGCCAAATCTCCCCTTTTCAGAAAGAGCAAAGAAAAGAGAAAGCAAGCAAGCAAAGCTTCTCTCACTCGGTATCTCATCATCCTATATGTACATTGCAGCAAGGCATCGAGTCAAGATTCGCAAATCCACACGCCTAATTGATCAGAAAGCTTTAGTTAATGACCCAACCGAGGAATTAATAGTACTCCCCGATGGATGGAAAAGCGAAGAGGAAGATGATTAGGCAGGTTGCCGACCCGTCAGCGGCACCGGGAGATGTCGATCTCGATGAGGCTGTCCTCCTCCAGCTCGATCTCGATCATCCCGCACCCGCCGTCGCCGTCTTCGTCGTCGCTCCCGCTGCCGCCGCTGTCCGTGTCGGAGTCGGAGTCGGAGTCGTCCCAGGCCAGGCCCATCTCCTCCGGCCGCCCCCACTCCGCCTCGAACTCCTCGTGGATCACCTCCAGCGCGCGCCCCTTGGCCGCCCACGACGCGAAGAGCTCGGGCGGCTCCGGGAACAGCGGGACGCCGTGCGCGGGCGACGGCGGGGGTGGCGGCGGTGGGATCGGGACCGCCGGAGCCCGCTTCTCCGGTTGCGGCGGAGGCGCCGGAGAGGTAGGAGGGGAAGGGGGAGGAGGAGGGGTGGAGGGAGGCGGCGGCGCGGAGCCGAGGCGGAGGAGGGAGAGGAGGAGGAGCAGCGAGGAGAGCGAGGCCGGGGAGAGCACGAGGTGGAGCAGCGGCCGCGGGAGGTAGAGGAAGGCGAGGAGGGACGCGGCCGCCGCCGCGGCGAGGAGCGGGTTGCCGGCGGGGGCGGCTGGCTCGCGCGGCGGCGGGGGCCCCGGCGTCGGCTCGGGAGCGGCGGCCATTTATGGCGGGAGGAGTGGGGCGGTTAAAGCGACGCGCCCGCCAAGCCCGGATTTTATATAGGGAAAGGGAAGCGACAAGCAGAGGAGATACGCCGAGCTCTGAGGAGGTCCGGTCAAGTTGGCAATGGCATGGCAGGCTGATTAGGCTGGACTACGGCCTGGCAAATCTCCAGTGTTATTACGCGAAGCTGGACAGTAAGAGGAGAAAGGCACTGGGCAGGACGGCAGAAACGTGCTCTGTTGAAAATGGGTGGAAGTGCAGTGGTGGTTGCGCGAAGCAGTAAGCAAGCAACCGTGTGTTGATCTTGAACCATCTGCATCCCGATTCGCGAGTACTAGTGATTTTCATGCACTTGCAAAGTGCATACCTAACGAGTATCAAAATGTTACTCCTCTGTTTCAAATTATAAGACGTTTTTGACTTTTATATTTCACGTTTGACCGTTCAGTCTTATTTAAAAAATTTGTGTAAATATTATTAATTTGATTATGATTTGTTTTATCGTTAAAGATATTTTGTAAATAACTTATTTATTTGTATATTTGCACAAAATTTTTAAATAAGACGAATGATCAAACACAATCTCGAGAAAGTCAAAAACGTCTTATAATTTAAAACGGAGGAGGTACTCCAACTGCGCTTGCGAATTGCGATATGTTGAAGACAACATGGCTTGTACGATGTGGCCATAGCTGATACAGCAGTGGCTTTACCGACTCCACCACGGGCGAGGAGACCCGTGCCGGTCAAACCGGCGTGCGTCTGTCCCCTGCCCTCCGCAGCCGCAAGGACCATGATGACTGACTTACCGGCCCCACACCGCGCGGAACCACAGAAGCATCATCTCGGCAAGCAAAGCAAACGGCCCGATCGCGCAGACGATGGAAGGAAGGCTGCACGCGCACGAAAGGGAGCGACGGGATGGGACGGGTCCAGAGCCCGGCGGCCGGCGGCGCCGAGACCAACAAAGCCGACCTCTGCCGGATACGGTCACGCCTCGCGTATGTACGTAGCCACACAAGCATCTTACCTGATTTACCCGCAGATTGGCAACGCTTTTCTCATGGTTTCCAGGCCGCGACGGAGGCGTGCACTGGAAGGGTTTGCCAGGGAGGAGCGAGGGGCCTAGCAAGAACCTAGACGCATGTTCAGTTCACTTGCCGTTGCAGGCCGTGCGGCGGACAGCGGTACGGGCACGGAGCTGGCTCTTTAACTTGATCGAGGGCGATTTTGAGGGGTTTTAGGTTGCTCCGGATGTTGACGCAAAATGAGAATTCCAGCGATCCCACGTTCTGCTCGTCGTACCTTGGTCCTAGGTTTCTTCTAGGGTGTGAGTACAAATCACGGAACCTGAAAGCCGCTCTGCTTTGGACTGCGAACTCCCTTGATTTTACGCAGTGCCTGGCTGTACAAGGCGCAGTACAGTACTGCTACTGTACTACCTTGTTTATAGCCGTCCAGATCCGGCAAGATCGGCAATTGGAATTTCGAAACAGGTACTATGCTCGTACAGAAGTTGTGTAGCTCTCGCTCTCGTGATAGGAATCTAATCGAAGCTGTCACGCGTACTGCTAACTGATGTTATCACTGGTAGATCACCACTACTAGTACTTGGTACTGCTCACGTGTACGCACGTACAAACTCATGATCAGCCGAGAGCCGACGTTTGCTGCGATTTGATCCCAGTTTGGACTCGTCGGTCGTCGCGGCCGCCGGGGGCATCCGCACGTGAGGTGCCGCGCGCGCCGCATACTTTGTTCGTGTCCACCTGCTAAAAGCCTAAAAGAATTCCCCCACACGGTCGCCGTGAGAAAAATGTGACCCATAAAAGAATGGGTTGGCACTCCACGAGTGAACTCATGCACCGCCCTTTTCCGTGGATCCGATATGATAATCCCAACTTTCGCGTCCCACGACGCAGGGACCCGGCAATTTTCAATGTCCGGAGATACTGCAGTAACTGGAAGTGGAGTGTTATGATATGATGGAAATCTCTGTAGAACAGGTAGCACGCCTGCCTGAAAAGATCGCCATCACAGTCTACTCTTGTCCGCCGCCATGATGATGTGTGCCTGCCTGCATCTTCCGCACGTGAACCGGTGGCGCCGGAGGGTTGCGGCGCGGCCGGTCAAAAAGTTGAGCACGGGGAAGTGGAGAGTACTGTGCCGCGCGGCCAGACGCCGGAGTTCCAGTACTTGTACCAGGCGTACCAGCACCAGCAAGTAGTGCTACGGGAAGTAGAACGTGCGGAGCGGAAATGGAGCGGATGCCTACGGAAAAGAATCGGACGGCGCGCGCGCGCGACAGGTGTCCAGGGACACGGAACATGTGAGCACTTTGCCGGCCAGCAAAAACTCCACCGCGTACAAAAACGAAATGTTGGTGCCGTACAGCATTACTACTAGCAGCGTTCACTACAGCATCGAACGGATTCGAGATCAGATCAGAGCCCGGCCGGAATCTAAAGAAAAGTTTGTGCAGTCCGTGGCGTCAGGCCGCGACCCGCGAGTGAGGACGGAAACACCTCACCTGGGAAGGAAAACGAAGGGTGATCGGGTCGTGCCGGCACGGCATGACCCGGGCCGGGAGCGTTCGGGTTCTGGCGTTCTGGAATCAACCGGCGCAGCTGCGCCGGGCTGATCGCTTATTACCTTTTTTGGCGCGCCGGCGCCCGCCCAGCTGCGTGTGGTCCGCGCCGCGCGACCAGCGTCTCAATAATTCCGCGATTTTCGGCGAATGCCCCTGCCGGCACCCCGATCGACACCGGCGGCCCGGAACCACGTGCCATGTGGCGCGGCTGCGCGGATTTCTGAACCGAAACGCCGGGCGGCCAGGTCGAGTCGAACCCGCGGCGGCGACCGCGTCTTCGGCGCAGCGCTGGGGATGCCTAGCCTGGGCTTGTCGCTTCGCGCGGCACAGGCGTCGTGGTGGCCTGCCGCTGCCGGCGTCGTGAACGCGTGGGCGGGGCTTGTCGCTTGGCTCGTGCCATGACCCGGTGCTGCGTACGTACTTCTACGCGTATGCTGTCGCAGCGGTGCGGTAGTCCTGCCCGACCGGTAAGTAAAAGCGCTTTGCTGGAAGATTGGAGGGGCCGGGCCGCTCGAATGATTGCACGAACGGCTGTTCATCGGCTCGTTCTCCAGTGGAACTGGTGGATGGTCCCCGTCGGGGTTCAGGAACGATCATCGATTTCACGGAATTTCGTTTTTTATAATAACAATTAACTTTATTCAATCATGAACAAGTTACAGAAACTAGAAAAACTGTTCTGCAGTTTTGAGCTTGGAGAGCTTGCAAGGTAGGGCAGACATCAAGCGAAGGCAGCTAGATTGCGTTTCATGGTGTGGTACTACCGGTAGCCGGGTTCACAGAATGCTCACTCGAACCATAACAATTTCATTAAAAACATTGAATTTTTTTATTTCTGAAGATTATATATGACCATTCATCTTATTCAAGTTTTCTTTTTTCCATAACCTATTTCATCATTAGAAATATTTTATTGGTGACATCTTTATCTTAATATTTGTATACAATTTTTTGATAAGATAAAATGGTCAAAATAAAACTTTAAAAGTGACGCGCAAAAAAGCATGCCCAACATCGGCCCTAATGTTGGGTACTGACCAAACTTAGTCTGCAGCTAAAGTTAAACTATAGCAATGTCGTCCTCTCTTTTTGTTTACAATTGACCCCGTGGCCATGATGGGATAGTAAAAATACTTAGAATGATTTCCCATTAATTAAATTCACGAAAGTGCAAATTTTGAAATGGTATGGTGAACAAATTGTATGTAATTTTCCTCACAAAGATTATGTGTGGTTACAAATAACAATTACTTAGAATTAAAGGTTTTGTTCTTTTGTTCTCATTGAAAAAAAAAATATCTCAGCTCACGGCACCATACCAACTAGTATGTGAGGAAGCTATTTTATTTCGTTAGACTCTGGCAAAACGAAATTTGTTTTTTATAACAAGGAACATATATGTTCTCTTATATTAGTTTTTGTGTCACACCTGCAAAATAAAAAAATGAGGTATATTTACTATACTGCTTGTGATCCCATTGTTCCTGATAGCACTCAAATCCAAATAGAAAATAACATCATAAAGTCATGTTATGTTATAATGGGCCATTTGCCCTCATACTGATTGTCACATCGGTACCAACTTAGAAAGCTGAATATGAAATCACAAATATGACCACAATTTTAAAGAAAACCTCCTTTCGCCAATAAAATCTATGGTTGATCTATTTTTTCGTTCGACTGAAAAGAATTAATTAACTCGTTGTGTTCCTTTCAACTATATAAATTTGAGCGAGTGTGAATTTATATTAAACTTAAAAAACTTGCATATTAACTCTTGACCATTAAATGTTTGCTTTAGTGCTTAAGGATTATGACCACAAAACTAAGATCAGCCTTAGTGGTTGTTTCATGTCATAACTGCTTGTGCACACGTTTCCAACACAATGAAAGCTAAATGAAAGTGGATTGTGATTCTTTCCTTGCATCCTTGGCATTCCGAGGGCCAACTAGCAAGTTTACGAAATTTTGATACTGTAACAGCCCAAGTCTGGTACTCAAAATTCGTGTAATAAAAATACTTAAGTTTGGAAAAGGATTGATTAAATTCGGTTAAGATTTGAATTCAAATCGAAGGAAAAATGAACGAATCAATTCGCAATAGGTTTTCAATTCAAACCCGCGACCCGGGCCGAATCTCCGCCGGCCCGTTTCCCTTTCTTTCCTTGCGCAGCCCAGCCGCGAGCCCAGCTCGACTCGAACGGACGTCATCTTCCTCCTTTCTTCTTTCCAGCTCACCCGAGCTCGCGCGGCACGCGGAGGGCACGACACCTCGGACGGGCGTCGTTTTGCGCCGCCACAACCGCCCGGGTCACGCGCTCAACCACCCCGGTCACGCCTTCCCCTCCTTCAAATACCGTGCACCGCCTCCCTTCTTCCCCTAGTCGCAAACCCTAGCGCCCGCCGCTGCTGCGGTTTTCTCCTCCACCATGGACGAAGTGTCAAGCCGGCGACGCTCGTGTTGCTTTTCGTGCGCGGCGTGAGTCGCGGAGCACGCCGGTGCTCTTGGCTTCGCGAGTGGAGCTCGAGAGTTGAAGCGCGGGGCACGAGAAGGTCGCGGTTGCCGGCTCCATCGCCGTCGAACGTCTTCTCCGGTGAGCCCCCGTCCAACTCGTGCGGCGTTCCTTACTCTCCGTCGTACGTTCTTTCTTCCGTGGAACGCCGGTCCGCGCGATCACCGTCGTCCTCCCTCGCTCATTCGTGCGCCGCCGCCGTCGTCCACCGTCGCGCGTCGTCGTCAACGCCTCCCCGTCCTCCCCATGGCCGTCGGGAGCTAGCTGGTGAGTAGCCGCATCATTTCCCCCTCCTGCCCCCTTTAATTCGCCGCGAATTGACGATCTCCGTCGATTTCCGCCACCGCGTCACCATGGACGCCGGTGAGCTCGAGCCTAGGACCAAGCTCATGCTCTTCTCTCTATTCCTTCGTCTTCGTCGTGGTCCGTAGCATCTTGCGCGCGCGTTAATTTGGGGAAAGCTCGGAGCTTTGCTAGGTTTCCCGAGCACTATTGAGCCGCCGCCGCGGATTCCGCCGCCGGCGAAGCTCCGGTGGGTCTTGTGGTCCGGGGTTAAGACTAGCGGATTCGCGCAAGCAAGAGCTCCGTTTTTGGTATTGTCCATTGGGGCTTTTGGAGACCCGTGGGGTTTTCCCCTTTCGCCTCGCCGCCGCACCATCTCCGGCGAGCTCGCTCGCCGTCGTCGCTCGGAGCCGGAGCTCGAGCTTGGTGCGGACGAGTGCGCGGCGTCGCGGTGAAGGCCCTAGTGTACACCGTTGAGCGGGCGGCGAGCCGTAGCGCCGGGAAGGGGAACTTCCGGCGAGGCCCGCGGAGGAGCTCGGGTGGCGCCGCCCCTCTCCGGTGGCGCAGGCGTGGCAGGTGATGTGGCGGATTTTTCTGCCGATGTGGCGCCACGTATCGTAGATTTCGCGCAGCGTAGCTCGTGGTCGTCATCCAACGTGGCAGCCGCGTGGCAACCACGTGGCGGAAGAATTGTCACGTGGTGCCGACCTCGTAGGGCTTTCGTCCGACGTGGCGTCGACCTGGCGCTGACGTGGTGCCAGCATGTCAAGGGATATTCCAGAGAATATTCCATTTCTTTTATTGGATTTTCCTGAATTTCCATAATTCATTTATCTTTGGAAATTCATATCTTTTCCCGGAGACTCGGAAAAATACGCGGTCAATTGCGTTGGACTCGTAGCGACGTTCTCTACGCGTTAGTGTAACTTTTGGTCATGTTCTAGTATCGTAATTTCCGTCGTCCGTTTCGCACTTTTTCCTATTGTCTCGTTTCGCGTGCCTAACCCCTCGTTTCACGATCCGTCCGTCGGACGGTGCCGAGGAGTTCCCGTCCGAGCCGTAGTTTGAGGAGTTTCCGCCGGAGCAGCCGTACGAGTACCCCGACCCGGCCCGGGAGCAGCTCTATCCAGTGCAAGCCGCAATCCTTGACCACTCTCGATCCTATTTAGTACTTGCATTAAATTGGACCATGCATGATTAATGATTACTTGCACTTGTAGTTTACCTATGCCATACTATGCTATCCTTGCCACTTGTTTGCCATAGGTTGTTATACTCGTTACTCGCATGCTTAGTACTTGCTTAGTTGCTTAATTGAACCCCATGATGACTATACATGTTTTTTGTGTAAAATAAATTGTAGGTGTTTCTTAGGTGTCGAGTTTCGTACTAGATACCCTGTTGGACCTTTTGCGGGGGCGAGTGTGTAGGTGGTTAGGTACTGGGAGACTTACGGGGAGTCTCTATTTGGAGAGTACCTGTTGCGGGTATAGTTGTGTAGGGGCCTTGGGTTTATAGGGCCCATGTTGTGGTGACACTCGTTGTTGAGACTCGTTGTTTTGAGGAGAGGGATGGTGACTCGCCCCGGCAGCTTAAGGACCGGTTCTTGTGCGTATGCCTCTCTTGGTCTAATAGCATGCCACGTGATTTGTATGGGCGGTCCGGATCATGATACTTAGCGGAGGAATGGGTGGCCCGCCGTGGTGTAGAGATTAGTGGTAGTGGGTGTTAGAGCGTTTGTCTCGACCCACGAGCGGAGGATATCCCACCCGGCCCGTGGTACGCCTTGTCACACCCTTCGGGACCTTCTTTTCCTATATTGTGGTTAGAGGATCCCGGACTCGAGGGACGGGCGCCACCCATTCGATGCTTTGAGGAGTGATCTTGTGAGTGTTGCTTTGCTTGGGCCACGACGGTGGTCTTTTGTTTGAGTACCTCTTCACGTGGGTACAGCTTGCTTACTCTCTGCAGAGATATATAAATCTATACGTATAGTCTAGCCCAAAGTATGGGCACTACCGAGAGAAATCCACTTTATTAGCATTTACTACTTCTCCCCTCCGATAGGTGTTTTACTTCCGGCTTCGAGCTGTGGTCCCGTGGAGGTGTGCGGGATATAAAACTTGACCATTGCAGGATTGTGTTGTTTCTGCAAGGCCACTTATAAAATTTGACTAATAATAAAATATGACTCACATAGACTTGAGGAATAATGCTTTAGGTGCTAGTCCTTGCCTTTCCTTGAACTATTCCCAACATGCATACATTGTTGCTAGGTAGTTTGCGGCTTGCTTAGTACGTTATGTACTCACGGCTTTATCACTTTGTTTTTCGGACGCCGTTGCCGAGGAGCCGGCCGAGCCGGTTGAGGGAGGTGACGAAGAGGAGTGACGGTCTCGCCTACACTCGAGTCGCTTGTGGGTATGGTCTTCACCACGGTTCTTCATCGGAGATGCTTCCGCTTCGCTTCCGCTAGATTTCTACTTTGATTTCGCGATGGCCTCGTGCCACGCTCTTGTACTCTTGAGATTGAGACTTATACATAATAATAATGTACTTGGAGATTCTAATATCTTGCCTTGATTACATTCTTTATTTATTGTTTTTCCGTACTAACATGTGTTAGATGTACGCGCCACACTCCTGGGAGTGGCATAGAGGTACAAAGGGTCCGGGTTTCACTTAGGTGAAATTCGGGTCCTCACGGATACTGAAACTTGGCATCGAGAGATGCAATTTCATCTAGATCATAAAATTGATGTGTCACTCTTGAAAATCGTTAAATGAGAGCATCCAATGAAACTGGCCTTTTTTTTACAATTGTATGAAAAGATTTCTTTGCAACTTTGAACTTTGGATTTATAAAGCTACCGTGATTGTAAAATATCCTTTCTAGAAACATTTTCCGATGGACACTTTCAATTGTGACATTTGTTATGGGACACTGGGATACATGTTTTATTTGTTTCTAGAGACTAAGAAGAAACTACAGTGTGTCTAGCAGCAAATGAAACTTGTTTTGGTGTCCTATTGCAATTATCATGTTTTTATAATCTACCAACATCTACCAACATTTTTTTACTTTTTTTACTGTCAAGGATTGCCAATTATCGAAATTGTCCTATGACAATTATCAAAATTGTCTATTCAATCGTCACGGGAACTGGTTAAATTTTGGCCTGCGCCATACTTTTTTTTTTTGAAACATCTCCAAGATTCACTATCAGTACAATGCAATAATCAAGTATCATTGTTCAAGATTCAACATTATCGCCGTCATCAAGGGACTAGAAAATTTGCCAGACGCTGGGGGACATCTGTTCTCCTGTACGTAAAAAGCTAAAAGCGGTAAGAGTAAGACTAAGATAACGCCTCCTGGAAGCCAAAAGTGAAACCAATAGCAATCCCAAAACAACAGACCAAAAAAACAGCGGTGCAATGCAGCCCGCAACACACAGACTGGCAATCTGGCAGGAGTTATTTGAGATGCCCCTCGGATCATAAACTTCTGGTGCACTTGGCGCGGTTCTTAGAACAGCTTGAAGAGCAGGCCACCGTGTGTGGCAAAGAAGGGCGCGAACACAAGGGACTCGACAGCCATGAGCTTGATGAGGATGTTGAGCGAGGGGCCAGAGGTATCCTTCAGAGGGTCACCAATGGTGTCACCAATCACAGCAGCCTTGTGGCAGTCAGATCCCTTGGGACCCAGGGTCCTGGCGTGCTCACTGGCACCAGCCTCAATGTACTTCTTGGCATTGTCCCATGCACCACCAGTGTTGGAAGCAGAGATGGCAATCTGCACTCCAGAAACAAGGGCACCAGCAAGAACACCAGAGAGAGTCTCCACACCAAAGAGGGTTCCAACAATAAGGGGTGTGAGCATGACCAATGCACCAGGAGGAATCATCTCTTTAATGGAAGCATCAGTAGAGATCTTGACACATGTGGCATAGTCGGGCTTTGCAGTTCCCTCCATCAGCCCAGGAATAGTGTTGAACTGCCTGCGGACCTCCTCTACCATCTTAAGAGCAGCACTTCCCACACTCTTCATGGTCATCGCAGAGAACCAGTACGGAAGCATGGCTCCAACAATCAAACCAATGAAGACCTTAGGGGACAGGACATCAACAACCTGCACTCCAGCTCTGCTGACAAAGGCACCAAAAAGCGCCAGAGACACAAGGGCAGCTGATCCAATAGCAAATCCCTGCGCCATACTTGATTGGCTGCGCCGCGGCAGGTCCAATGTTTAGATTATCAGTAGTGCACTTTTTTTTTGAGAAAGCCGGGTTCTACATTTCACAAATATATCAGTAGTGCACTTGTCAGCACGAGCGGTTGAACATGTTTGCAAGCAGAAGCAAAAGTTTAGACTAGCAGTAGTGCACTAGTCACCACGAGCGCTTGAACAAAAGTTTTCAAGCAGAAGCAACCAGTGGCGATGAAAGTTCTCTAAGCCACAAATTATGTAATAAACTAACAATTCCAACACACGAAACAAACTCAGACCGGAATTTTATTGCGCTCCCAGAAGAAACCAACGACCGAGCATGTGTAAGTACACTCATGCTTACATCCAGATTATGATTGTTCAGACTTCAGACATTCCAAAACTGGTACATTTCCAAAACATGTGAACAACACAATTTAAATGCTGCTGATTTATTCTGCATTGACAAAATTACCTTCTCCTAAAGAGTTCGTGCACACAAAAAAACAGCAGAGATCGACAGATCGTGATGCTCGTATAACGTACAAGGTACTTATAAATATAACTCGCACGCAGTATCAAGAAGATAAAAACACTGCTTGTGTTCTTCAATCACAGCATTGAAGAACGACCATACATATGTAATATATATATAGGCTACTACTAGGACGTATAAGTATGCTACTGTCTCATCTCACTAGCTAAAAAGTTCCTCTATAACGTGGGCTACAAAAAGGCACTAAAACCTGGTAACCTGACACTACTAGATACACGGGCAGCTCCACTCCAACCGAAAACTAAACGACCTGTGCTGACGTATTTACAATCCTACTGACTCTCCGAGATCAAGCTGTCGAACGCCGCCGCTAAGTTCACGGCGATGCCGGCCAGGTCCTTGCCGCCGAGGTGCCCTGCAACCCTGCGTTGCTTAGGCGCCCATTGGCGTTCGTCGTAGTCATCGCAGTCCTCGTCTCTGAACCCGACCTTTGCGGAGGGCGTCGCGAATGCGAAATGCAGCTCCTTAGCAACGATTGTCTGCAATAACAGAGTGCAAGAGGCGTTAGTGTTAATCTGTAGAGCAAACTGCACACAACTTTGCGTTCAGAGTGAGGGATCAAAGTGCGTACTGCTTCGCTGACTGGCTTGGACACAAGAAGAAGCTGCTTCAGATCACTGTGGTCAACCTTGCACAGGACTTTAATCTGCAAAAAAAAAGTTCAAATTGGGATAAGCAACACTGAAGATCCGACAATTGGATCAAAATTGAATTATATCAGCTTAAACCATGTCTAATAAAGCATATCAGAGGTGAAAACATTACCAGGACGTCTTCAGGCAGCGATTCAAGAAGGCTGACGGCGTCGTCCATGTGCAGCCGGGTGCTGCGCTGCTTGCGAAGAGCACGCACCGGCGAGTGCGGGCCAGGGGAGGCAGGAGCCGGCGGGACGGCGACCCTCTTCCTCCCGAGGATCCTCGTGCTGCTCCTGGTGCACGGGAAGCTCAAGCACGTGGCTAGAGCACCCTTCCTCGGAGAAGCCTGTCCAATTGCCATTTCCCCCTTTCGCTTGTTAAACCCTAGAGCTGCTGTTGCTGACGATAATTACAAATCGGATCGGAGATATCGTCTGCATATAAACAGAGAGATTCAATCATTACGCTGAAGGGAATCAAAATTTTAGATTGGAAAATACAGCCCATGGCAACAACAGTGCGGCAGCAGAAACAAAATTAGCTGGTAACAGAGTTTTTGAAAATTCAGATTGGAAATCAGGAGAAGCTCCGACTCAGCAGAAATCACCAACTCGAATGGAAGGCAGCGAGATTCAATACGGGTAAACCGGAACGAAGCCTGATTAGAAACCTCAAATACGGCATAGTACTACAAAAAACGGTAACATTTCCGGCGACAGAGTTGCCAAAACAAAGAACAATTTAACCCGCCCCAAAGCAGATGGCAACTTCGGAAGGTACGACATACACACCAGATCAAATTGGATCAGGCACAAGACAATCTGATTATCCAGAAACAGAACCGAGAAATGGAAGGCAGTGCAGGCCGATCAAAAAATCTCGCCACCAGCAGAAAAGGAAACTAAAATCTCGAATCGAAATGATCGCGGGATTGGAATGGAAGGTAAGAAATTACCTGTCACCTCAGGCTAAGCTGCAGATTCCTACTTCCTATCGATGATCTCGCACGAGATTAATGCGATCTGGGATCAATCCTGGGATTTGTTCCCCAACTGCTAAGCAAATGTTTTGTCGCCTGCGAATGGTCGAGGACCTGTGAGGAAAATATAAACAGCTCACACCCGGCCCCCGTCATCTTTTTTATAGGGACACCCTTCTAGAGGGCACCTGCCCGGAAATATCTTCCGCGCTAGGGTCTTTCGAGAAATTTACAGCATTCGCCAGAATCTGTTGGGGGGCGTGGGTGGTCTTTTCCGCCTCCCACACCCACCATTCTGGACGGCCGTTATGTTTCACTGAGGCATGGGACCAAGAAACGACGGTCCACACGTCGGTGTCTGCTTGTTTGATAGGTTGAACGTGGCTTTACAGAGAATTTTTTTGAAATCGAGGCGGGTTTGCGCCCAACCGCGTGGGGGTGGGAACGCGTGGATCGGACGGCGCGCGGCGCGGCACACGCGTGGCGGATTGGATACGTGGCGTGATCTGGTGGACCCGAAACTAGCCGTTGGAGGAATGGTGGTGGGACGTGGCCCGGCGGCTGAGAGAGAGGAGAGAGAGGGGAGGGGCTGGTGACGTGGCTGCTGAGATTGGATCACCACGTCGGTTCTTTTTTCCATCCGGGCCTTCGGCGAGTAAAAAAATTGAAGTCGGCGGGGAGGTCGGTTCCGCCGACCCACTGACTTTCCGGCGCGTGTATTTCGAGTTTTTGCTCCCCTGGTTATTCAATTCCGGTAGTTTCGGGACAACCGGCCGTGAGCTGTGAGACACTGCGTTAAATTTTGAAATATTTTTACCCACCGGTAACAACTCGCCGCGCGTAGCAGGCGGGAAGTTGATTGGGCCCCAAGTATGCATCGGTAGCTTAGCTAATTACTGCTCCGGCGCGCAGTACTACTCCGTATTTGTTTTCTTAATGA
>JAUNZO010005151.1:0-147829 GCA_031894775.1 Chloris gayana
TAGAGAGATGGGAGAGAAGGAGAGAGGGCATTCTATATAAAAATAGGTCAGACATCGATTTGATTGTCATTTCAGTGAAGTCTAAAGTTTGGTGATCATTTATCGAAGCAACTTCCTTTCACGGTTAAAATAGCAAAAAAATTAGTGTGAACTAGGTAAGACTGAGTGGTGAATGGCAAGCGTCGGTGCGCTATCTGTTTCTTTAGCGAGGTGTTTTGTTTTCAGCTGACTCCTCGTGAGTTGTGACCATTGGATGACCTCTCTCTCTCTTGTGAATGTCAGTTAGCGCTCGACTAAAAATGAAGTCGATTTGAGTCAACTAATACGAAAGAAATCTATTTTTTTAAAAAAATGAAAAAATGTTTCTTTTAATCCAAAAAACTCCTGGATGCTTTTATTTACGCCGCCTCATATGTACATGTTAGTCGAAGCGAAAAAGATAGGTAGAACAAATGGGCAAGAATAACACATAACTAGTTCTTGGCTTCGCCTTCTAGCTCCAACGGCCATGACTGGAACAATATTCTATTTAGCATCAGTTGATAGTTGCACCAAGATCGTAATTAATCTTTGTGTCTTATTATGCATATGTTTCATTGCAATAACGGACTGAGCCATCAACTTGACCTCTCAGATATATATTGTCCAATTATCTGTCAGTAACGAGCCACTACTAACTTGCCCTGTATTGGTCATTAACACCAATTTTCGGTGAAAAATAAAAGTAGAAACTAAACTCAAAACCTTCAACACCAATTTTCGGTGAAAAATAAAAGTAGAAACTAAACTCAAAACCTTCAACACCAATTTTCGTGAATAATAAAAGTAGAAACTAAACTCAAAACCATCACTCTCCAACGGAAGTCACCAAACGTATCATAGGTCAATTTTATAATCATACACCATCAACTTATTCCTATATACTCCATCCGTTCCAAGTTATAAGACAATTGACTTTTAGAGATTACGTTTGATCATTTGTCTTATTTAAAAATTATATAAAAATAAAAAAATAAGTTACTTAAAAATAACTTTAATTATGAAACAAACCACAATAAAATAAACAATATGTACATAACATTTTTAAATAAAACAAATGGTCATACATGATGTCTGAAAGTCAAAAACGTCTTATAATTTGAACAGATGGAGTGCAATGACAATATACCTCTTCCATATAAACATAGATGGAATATCTACCTAATAGAATGCATATTCCATAATCTGTTAACCCTAGGATACTACAACATTTTCAATCAGCTGTGCCAAACACATTGTACAAAGCACAGGTGGTACCAAGACACATTGTATAAAGCAGAACTATACCAAACCCTGGAAAGCATATATAAGGTTTTAATATATAGAAATAGAAGTATGAAGTTACTGCATATATGTTGGGTAAAGACGAACAATCCATAACTTTAGATTCAGGCTCTAGATAAAACGACTGAACAACCCAGATTACATCATATGTTCAACAAGTCTACACCAATACAATGTCACTAGAAAAACTTGTCAAGCCAAGCTCAGTACAAGTATAATATCGAAATCCACCTTGTGATCAGCACCAACAACATCCATGAAGAAGGCTAAGCTTGAAGATCAACTCCTGCAATCAGATGGTGAGAGATAAATCATATAACTGAAATGTCTCAAAATAACCACCGAAATGATATGAACAGGACATCTAGAGGAAAATGTTTACAATAAAAAAAGGATATAAGTATAGGATTGATTGTTGCAAGTTTACTATTTTTCCATGTATATTAAATTATTTAGAGTTTTCCATGAACTGGCATAGCATATTTTTGTTTTTCATCAATAACTTTAACAGGTTATGGACAGATGAAGCTAATTTTCCAAGTTATTAAATGGAAAGCTATGAAATGGGAGCTAAATACAGAATCTCTGAATTCTTCCGAAAGTTGAATATAGAATCAGAATCAAATACTTAAAGATATCAGTCGGAAAGACCACATTATTAAACTATAAACAGGTCTTGATCTTAAGTCCTTTATCAATCTAATAACATCTTACAAACATATAACTAAAGTAAAATGCCTATTCACCCCTCAAAACTAAAAAAAAGGGTTTAACTCAACTGTCAAAATTTGCAGAGTTTCCTTTAAAATGACTAAATTAAAATAAAGTTCTGTACTTGATATACTTATACTTTTCTTAAAGGCTGCAGATGGACGAACTCAATGATATTTAATTTGTTGGATCTACCATTCATTTAACTAAATTTACGACAACAATGTAAACTTTCTATGCTCAGAAAAGTGACTAAACTGAAATTGAATAATTTAGCGGTTCTCATGTAATTCCAATGCGCTACATTTGATTTAAAGAAAATATTATGCTCCATGTAAGAGACTTAAAGAAATCAATCATCTAAAGCAGAGACACCATACTGGTAAATTGTACTATAACAAAAACTAGAATACCACATACAAACCTTATTAATAGCAAATTTTAAAGAAGTTGGGGTCAAAAAGTATTTATAACACTGTAAGATTTGTGCAAGCATAAAATTCAGGGGTGACAATCATTTCTTAAAAATATTCAGCAGAAGTATGCACATTGATAGCTTAGTAATTTTGATAGACCTGCACACCCGATGGTTCAATTGAACTATTAAACGATAAAAGCAGACTTTGAACAAGTCAGCAAAACTGGGATAGTAGGTCCTTTAGGTTGACTATCTTTACAGCCAACAACATAATTTATTTTCTTTATTTTAGAGTCAGAAGTTTCTCAAATATGCATGTTCACAATATGGTAGAAAATGAGTGAGTTGCATGAAACTACAACTATTTGTGCCATGATTGCAGAAAACCACAACTTTAGCAATTTCTGCTCTGGGGTGGTCGTAGGTCCTCCCTATCAATCTGATGACATCGTTTTGTTGTCCACATTGGATGTTGGACCCATGCCAAGACACATGTTGATGGTTCTTAACTCGAGCGACATGACTGAAGCAGCTGGGTGGCAAAATTTTTTGAAGGGGGTGGCGAAATTGGGAGCGATCATGATGAGGAGGTAGGAGGAGGTAGGCGCTAATTTTGATGTGCACGATTGAGCAATTATGTTGGGATCTAACATACTCCATCCGAGTTTATAACCCAAGTAGATATGAGCTGCTTCTTCCACATCAGACTTGGCATGGGTCCCTCATCAAACATGGACGATGGAATGACATCATCAGAATGATGATGATAGGTAGGGTCCATGCATGACCAGAAATTACTAAAGTTGTAGTTTTCTGCAACTCAAAATTCAATGTAGTTGTAGTTCTTTGCAATAGGAATTCAAAAGTTGTAGTTTTTTTTGCAACTATGGTACAAATAGTTGTAGTTTTGTGCAATTTACTCAAAATATATATGTGATGCTTTCCTGAGTTTCACAAGCTTTACATTTGCACAACAAAATTAATTAACAAAATAAACATCAATAAGACGTGACACCATTTTCCCCCAAAAAACTGCAGACAAGCTACATGGTAAACATGCAGTGTGGAATGTAACTCATGTGCATGTGCAAGGGACTACTTGAAGAATAAATAGAAATAAGCAATACTGCTCCCAAACTGATATCTGCATTGACAAGCTATTGGGTGAAAAGTACAAGTGTGGTAGGTTGATGCTAAACTTACCAGTTCAAATGGTTGGTGCAGACAAGGATGGTGGAAACCCAACAAACAACGCGGCACTTCTGGTAGTGTTATGTGCCTCACAAAACCGCTCACACTGAAAAGTCCTCAAATTCAGTGAAAAGTAGTCGATGTCCCACCTCTCAGACCTAGAGTTTTCCGGAATCCCTTGACATAGCAAGCGTCCAGAAGTAGGGTCTAACAGGATCCCTTGTAGCACCAAGTATCCTCCAGCTACACCTATGATACTGTAGCGATGATTGGATGGTAAAGGGATAAATGCCTCTGTTGGCCACAAGGTTGTAGCATTGCCATCATTTTGCAAGATAGTATACGAGAGTGTATATTCATATTCCATGCTTTCAAAGAGAGTAAACATCCCAAACTTTCCTTCTCCTGCCTCTACAATAGTCCTGGAAAGCGGTGGGTAAACCTGAGGGATGTCAAAAGCAGAGAACTCCATTGTGCCCACATCAAGCACTAGTAGCTTGTGACTCCAACCCATCACCCAACAGAAGCATCCATGAGCATAGTCCGGTCTCTCTGCTGGGTCCAACTCAGGTTGCATGCCCGGAGATGGATTAGAAGTTTCAGCAGTCAAGGCCATCCAACCGTCAAACTCAGCAGCATTCCATGACCCACTGATGGAAGAGAAGATGAAATACACGAGAATGGTTTCACACTGCACCAAGGAAACAACTCTGAATGAGGTGCCTCCCTCGCCTTCCTCGGATGGGGCAAGGAAAGAACTGACCCACGTGATGTCGAGCTCATCGACTAGTGCAGTGAGCTCCTCGGGCAAGATGGGGAGCATGAGATAGCGACGATGCAAGGGGTCGCAGACAGCAAATTCCGTTACCAAGACACTCACGTCGTAGTCACCCGGCGAATAAGCAAACTTGTTCTCGGGCACAGCAGCGAGGAGGACACGCCCATCGCGGAAGTCGCAGTGACGCCGGTGGTCCAGGCCCTCCATGGACGGGACAAAGGAGCACCCGAAGTCGATGGTGGCGGGGGTGATAGCGCGGGCCAATGTTGCGCAGGGATGTGGTGGCTCCGCTGGGATGAAGGAGTCGGACATGATGCCGAGGAGGGGCAGCGGGTGGGTAACGCGTAGGCGGCGAAGGAAGGATTGGGCGGAGATGATGTTGTGGAATGTGACGCAGGCTGCGGAGGCGCGGCCGAGGTCATCAAGGGTCGGGAGGCGGATCAGGATATCCGCCAGAAGGTCTTCGATAAGGGTTGCCGGCAATGGCGCCGACAGATCCGGGAGCCGCATCCGTGACGACGAAGCTGCCATCTTTGTGGGGATGGAACCGTCCAGCAGGATTTTGGGATTCTCGGCGTTTCAATCAGCGCTTGTGAGCAAAGCTCTGGGCTCCTCCATTGCCTAGCCAAGATCATAGAACACATGGAACTCAGCTCAGGTTAACACAAAAACAATACGCGCAGGCATGTAGTACTCAACTTAGATTTAAGCAACATCACAAACATATGGTATTTTGCTCAAGTTAAACAAGGCATCATCACAAACATGTGCACTCAGCTCAAAACAAATAAGGAAACGTAAAAAAACATGTGGTACTCTCCTCGGTTAATTTAAACAAGGCAACAACACGGATTAGTGGTACAATGCTTGCTCACATCAAACAAAACTACATCACAATAGGTGGTTCGAAAGGTCAACTTAAGCATGGTAACATCAAGATAACAATGAGCACAAACAATTTAAGGGACTTGCTAATTTTCGGTCGCTTGTAAAGTTTGGGTAATTTTCAATCACCCCTTTGTACACATGTGACATAACTCTACAAAAGTAAATAACAGTATAGATTTACAAAATCATGTTGATTGAAAGTTCCTAAAGTTTCAGTCAATTGAAAAGGGGAAAGATGAACAATATAAGGTAAACACAAAATTTAATAGAGAGAAAAACGCATACTATAACCGAGAAACAATCAACTATGCATTAGAATTCAAAGAATCAAGTAGATCTACGGGGAGGAGGAGGCGAGAGAACACAAAAAAGGTGGATGTGCATAGATCTACCGATGTAGGTGAAGGAGACTTTACACAGGAGGTCGAGGTCAAACAAGAACATAGATCGACACCATCGAACTGGAGAGTCGAGGTTGTGGGTCCCCTCCCCTCAAGCACGGAAGTCCTACGAGCACACCGGACGGCGACGATGGAGTGAGAGGCACCACCGAACTGGAGAGTGGAGGTTGTGGGTCCCCTCCCCTCAAGCACGGAAGTCCTACAAGCACACAGGGCGGCGGCGATGGAGTGAGAGGGCAGCACGCGAGAGAGAGGAGGGTGTGGTCAATTATTGGGGTGGGGAGCGGTAACCCTAGCTAGCTTGGTGCTGGATGCAACCAAGCGTTGTTGGTTTGCAGCTGTCCACACATTCACACACCCAGCCTAGCCCACGGGAAGCACCTTTCACGTGATGAGCCTGATAGTTGGGTCAGTCTACGCAACCAAACTAGGTCGGGCTGCATCGATTGGATCTGGCTCAACCCTGAGCCAGCAACCAAACACAGAGATCACTTTAGATGGGTGATGCCGTGATTGCCCATTTGTGCTCGCTGATGCTGTCAACATTATTAGGAAACGATGTGATTAATTGAAAAAAAGAAAACAAAATAAATGAAAGAATTGGTTGTAGAAAAACTAACTTGGTGCACTTTATTTGAATGGGAGGTAAAAAAATACTGCTTCATCACCGTCAATAATATATAATGAAGTTGGGCACCTAAAAAATCCGAGCTAAAGAATAAACAAAAAAGGATATTGTAGCTTGCTGATGCAATTATTCATGAGAGAATTCTTTATGTGTCCCTGTTAAAATTAAGCCTTCCCTTCCCTCAGAAATTTCAAGTTCCTTATTCGGCTTGAAATCCATTTTCCCTTCCATATCTGTTAAGTAGGGGACGAAACGATGATTTTGCCCTTGACGTGAAATTAACAATTCAATTGAAAAGTGGAAGTGGAGGGTGTTGTGTAGGAGCTAAAATGGTTAATATTCTAACTTGTAAGTTAAGTCTCTACTTGACTGTTAAAATTTCACATTAGAGGTAGAATCGTCTTTTTATCCCTAACTTAACACTGTTAGTTTGAATAACTAACGAAGGGCCAAATAAGGGAACGGAAAATAGGAATTCTCTCCTCATCTGTCCCATGTTCAATCAATTGATCTGTTTGGTGTTTTATTGTTAAAATGTTAGGTTTGAGATTGTACTTTCCAAATCAAGGTATAAACAGTAAAACATTTTATTTACCGCAAGCCTATTTATTTTGGAACTTTGCTAGCACCACTAGATCGAAATCGAACTGTCTACAAAAGAACTTTTTCTATAGTATATACATTAACATTTTGTTTCCCTCTATCATATACTAAATAACCCTATAAAAATAACAATATAAATTCTAGTACAAATCCTATGATTGAAAGTTTCTAAATTTTCACTTGATTAAAAAGAAGAAAAACGATTTGTCTTAGGTGGAAATCTTTAGTACATATCAGTAGCTCTCCGTCTCACGCCTCCTACTCGTCTTGCCGTCGTGAATGACAACACTTATTTTTCAGCTTGTTTTTATCTTTGAGTGGTTGGTGGTGTTAAAACGCTTATTGGGCCAAGCCTATCTTCTAGAAGCAAGATGTCCTGGCCCAAGTGGACTCATTATGGATTCAGGGCCCAACTCGAAGTAGGATTTCCTTCTTATAAATAACCGAGGAGACACCCCATGTTATTCGCCGTTCTATTAAATAAAGAATTCGTCTTCTCTATTTTCATGTCCACTTTTACTATTAAGTTCTCACCTAGATCTGCGTGCCTCCGATTACGTCGGTAACGTAACACGTTATCAGCACGCTCTATCGATCAATTCCGGTGAAGATTGGTGAGTCTGCGTGATCTATGGTGGGTTTTAATTTTAATTATATATGTAATTCTATCTTAACTCGCTAGATCTTTACTCATAGCAGTCTGAGATGAGTTCAAACAGGTCAAGAGCAAGAGAAAATCAGATCAAACATCAAGAATAACAGATTTTAGATCTATGGTTTACAGGTCATGAGCAGATCTCGTAGGTCAAGAACAACAGAGCGAAAATCAATCAATGCAGGTTTCAGTTCTAGGTTTTCACAGGTCAACATTCATAGCAGATTAGATCTCAGAATCAGATCAAGCAGCAGGTCAAGCTCAAGCACACAAGCAGAACAGATCGACATTAGAAAAAAAAAGAGAAGCTTTGGCTCCAGATTATTATGATCCAGACCAAGACAAGCATGTTCCTGATACAGATCACAAAGAGCACGTTTTTGAGATCCCAGGTGGTCAAGCAGGGCGGTCTAGTAGGTTAGATCATAGATTACTAGCAGATCTCCAAAACCAACCGCAGCTCTCCATCACGATCAATAGACCTCACAGTTCAAAGCAAATCAATAGCAGATTATTACAAAGAGCATCCCTCGATGGAGAAGCTACTAGCATCTAGGCCGGGTTCAATGCATCACAGAGCAGAAGATATGCGCCTGCAGTTCAGATCCGCATCGATCCGGTTCAACCTGCACGAGAAACCAGATCAAATCTAGCGAAGCAAATCAACAAAAAAAAAACAGGGAGAAGATCGATCTGGGGAGAACCGGCCCGAACGCACGCAGCGTCGAGGCAGCCGCGACAGGCTGCTCTAGCCCCGCGCACTAGGCCCGGCCAAGGTCAGGCCGCCTTGGGCCGCAGCGGGTAGGGCTCTTCGATGCACAGGCCCGGACCGTAGGGCCATAGCGTGGGCCTAGGCCCGTCATGTCCGCACGCACCTAGGCCCACCGCACCGCCCTTTGCTCGCATGCTCGCACTCGCCGCTACAGGCCTCGGGCCGCTTCCGATCTGCGCCATCCGCCTTGAGCCCCGGGCTCTCGGCCCCAAGCAAGTTGTCGGCCTCCGTCGCCTTGGCCTGCCATCCAGCAGGCGGTGTCGCTCGGGGCCGCGCCCGTGCAGGTCGGGCCGCTTGGGGCCGCACCCCAGCAAGCCGCGCGCCGCTCGGGCACGCCGCCGCCCTTGCGACCGGGAGGGGAAATCTCCTTGGTGGTGACCACTAAAAGAGAAACTAGTGGTCACCCTTAGACCACTAAAAGACAAAATAGGAATCATTTCCCTCTTTTCCTTTTCTTCTCCTTTTTTCTTCTTTTTTTCCTTTCTTCTTCCTCCTTCCTTTCTTCTTCCTTCTTCCTTCCTTCCTTCTCCCGGCGCTCGACCTTCGTCGCCGCCGCGCGCGCTCTCGCCACCGCGCCGCCGCCCTCGGCCTCTGCGCCCGAGCCCGCTGCGCCGCCATGCCGTGCTTCCGCCTCGGCCGCTACGGACCGCGCCGCCGCCCTCCGGGCACCATGCCGCCACCGCCGCACCCCCGGGCCGTGGTGCCGCTCCTCCGCCCCGGCCCCTGAGCCGCCGCCGTGCCGCCCTAGAGCAGCCTCCGCGCCCGAGCCCGCAGCGCCGCGCGCCACGAGCCCGCCGCCGAAGCCACGCCCGAGCCCGCAATGTCGCCGCGTGCCACGAGCCTCGCCGCCGGCCGCCAAGGGCCTCCGCGGCGCAGCCACGCCCGCCCTCGGCTGCCATCGCCGGAGCTCGCCGGCGCCGGAGGCCGTCACCGAGCTCGCCGGAGCTCCGGTTAGGGTTAGGGTTAGTAGATGCAAAAATAAAAAAAGAGAAAAAAACAAAAATGTTGGATGGACATCGGAAAATGATGGATGAAAAATAAAATGTTCCATCAACATTTGAAAATGTCCGGTCAAAAAACCTAAATGTCGGGCCAACACGTCGAAATGTTGGGTCAACATCTCGAGAAAAGCCGCGGACGAAAAAAAAATCGTGTCAAGATTCGAAAAAAGTTGCAAACGAAAAAATGTTGTACCAACATCCGTAGAAATGTTGAATCAACATTTGAAACAAAAATTTATGACGTGAAAGAATGAAAACGGAAAAAATGTTGGGTCAAAATTTTCGAAAATGTTGAGACAACATTAAAAAAAAACTGTTTGAAAAGAAAAAATGTTGAACAAACAAAAAAACATGTCGTCGGAACGTTGATCAACAAAAAACATGTTGTATGAATTGTTGACCTGACTTTCCGTATTTGGCTATGTCTAAAAACGGAAAGCTCCCTACAAAGGAAACGACCGCTAGAAGTGAAAAAAGTGGTGGCCGCCAATTAGTCTTCCCCACGTGGAGTAGTGCTCCGGTAGGCGGTGCCTCCTCTCGGATATGAAGAGTGGAGAGAGGAAGAAAGAAAGCAGGTGGCGGCTGGCTTGGAGTGAGGGAGAAAGAGAAGAATTGGGAAAGAATTAGGGTTTGGACCAGTTTTATAGTCTCAGCAAAAATTTACATTTAGACCCATGATGTATTAGATTTCGTGGTAGAGTCTCGGTTGTTTCTCGTAGAAAACCCTCACACTTTCTAATATCCACCCGCAGCCTAGAATTTGCAGCATAGCCTTTGGAAATTACAAAAATTACCACATGATAAGAATAAATTAGAAATTTTGGGAGTGTGTCATTTTAGCAGATAACACCCCGGAATTTTCGAAATTGAGTACAACATTTATATTATACCATTTTAATGTTATAAATTGGTTGTTTTCATGCGAAACACCAATAAATAACATGAACATGCAATTTTTGTTATACCACCTTCTTTATGCCCCCTGTTACTTAGATACATGAATTAATCCTTACACAATGATATCTTGCACACGTCTAACCTCTAGAAGAGAGAAATTGAAGTTCTCGCCCCTGCAGTGGCAACAACTATCTATCTTGGGCTCTTGATGCTGAAATGTTTCTCGCTGGCAAAGATCTCTTCAAGGCGGTTAAGCCCAAGACAACAGATACAATCTCTCCCATAGAGAACGCTCAAGCCTTGCATGTTTAGAGGCGTCACTTAAGTGCTACATTGAAGAATGAGTACATGACAGAGAGGGATCCAAAGGTCTCGTGGACATCATTGCAGAAACGCTTTGAGCAAATTGAAGCGGTCTTACTTCCTAAAGTGGAGCGTGAATGGCAAAACCTTCGCTTCCAAGACTACAAGACTGTTGAGAACTACAATACAACACTCTACGGGATTGTCACACGCATGAAGCTATGTGGGAAGACGCTAGAAGAGAAACATCTCATCAACAAGACTCTCTCCACCTTTCACCCAAAGTTCACTCATGTGAGCCGCCAGTACAAGAAGGACAATTATAAAATCTATGTCGCCCTGAGCAATGCATTGCAACAAGATCGGGGGAGGATGAATTGATTATGGAGAATCATAAGTCTCGTCCTATCGGCTCGATGGCACCTCATGAAGCGAAAGCCACCAACTTTAAGAAAAACAAGAACAAGGGTAAAGGAGCTCCAAAGGCACCACGAAGGCACAAGTACCATTGAAGACTAAAAGCAATCCTTGAACGACAAGGGGAAATCAAAGAAGAAATCTTCAATGGGCGAGTACGGGAAACAAGATCAGGAATGTTACAAGTGTGGCATGCGTGTCCATTGGTCCAAAAATTGTCATACACCAAAGTACCTTGTTGACATGTACCAAGACCTCAAAAAGAAGCTCACGGAGCATGAGGCCAACTATTTTGAAGGCAAGGAGTCAGCAATGGTAGATGATGATCTTGAGTTTGATGAAGACCTCATGGATGAGGATGGTGCCAATGAGGGGGAGGAGGAGGAGGATATGCATGGAGATTTCGAGTAGTCTCGTAGATTACTTAGAAGAATAAGTTATGTTTTTGTAATAGGGGCATTAGTTTGGATTTTCTAGCAGAAATTTGGTGGTTTATTTATGTAATCTCATGAAAAGAAGACATTTTCATATTAATACATCATATTAGTTTGTAAACTCCTTTCAGTTTATTTTACTCTATTGTTTATACATTTCATAAATATCAAAGCAAGTGAAGAAGGCAGCTCAAGGCAAAGGTATAAAAATAGGTTTTCTATTTTACCGGTCATAAGGAGATTAGATGTTGAGATGACCAGGTTGTTAGTATAGTTGCTGCACTATTAAGAGGGGTGAATGTTCTAGTAACTTGATGCACTCTTAGTTGCCACTTTGTGCAAAACTTAGCTCGAGCTCACCCAACATCCAATGAAAGAATGACCAAATATTCCTTGAAACATTCCCTGTCGAAACACCTCCCACATAACTCATGACAAATCCTATGTGGACAAACCCTAAAAATTCCTTGAAAATACCAAGTCGGAGAAGGGTTAGCGGTATGACCGGCAGGTTCTATCGGTTTGACCGCTCGCGTCTAGAGAGGACCAAAACCGAGCTCGGTGTCGGTCCCGACCGCTGAAGGTCCCGGTCCGACCGGCGAGCTGCCATGGTCCGACCGTGGTACCGTGGCATTTTGACCGTGCTTTCGTAGAAACTTTTGAAAGCCAAGCGTATTGTGGCGGTCTTACCGCAAGATGGTCACATCCGACCGCGAAGATTCAAACGACCCAATCATTGGTTGAAAAGTAACCGTTGAGCCCTCGGCGGTCCGACCGTCACGTACCCGTGGTCTCACCGTCAGCTGTGCAGAGTTGTCCAACGGCTAGTTTTTGATGTCTTGGCTATATACACTCTCTCGCTCCCGTGCTATGGACTTTCTCTTGACATTCCGAGAAATATTGTTGATCCATTAGCCGTCCTCTCTCACACACAAGCTTCCAACGATCTATTGCTAGTGTGTGAGAATCTAGTGCTTGTTCTTGAGTGATTTGAGCATTGTGGCACTAGGTGTACATCAAGCGAGCGACATTGGCTTATTACTCTTGGAGGTTGCCGCCTCCTAGTCGGCTTGGTGGCATGGAATCCGTGAGCCCTTCAAGAATATTGTGAAGGAGGCCCAGAAATTCTGTAAGAGGTCTTGTACTCACCTCACCGGAGCGGTAAATGGTAACTAGTGAAATTGAGGTTTGGAGAGGTTCAAGGGATTGATTCGGCTCAATATCAAGTTGCTCTTGTGTGATCCCTTCTTGTTAGAGAAGTGTGTTCTTGATAGAGGAGCGAATCAAAGGCTTGTATCCACCTCAACGTGGATTAGGGGTGAACGGCAAGTCACTAAGATCACGGGTTAAATTTGAGTCTCTTTTCTTGTTTATAATCTCTTGTTCTTTTCTATAATAGTTTATAATGATGCATGTGACCTAGGTTTGCTTTCCTTTAGCTTCTTTTGCAAGTGTTGGTTTTATTTCCTGTTGCCTTTGTATTGTATTATCTCTGCAATTTTTGTGCTGGTTGTTAATTTATCAAAAACCGCCTATTCAACCCCCTCTAGTCGGTCTCTAGATCCTACACCAAGAAGATGGGATATCGGAAGACGATTGTTCAAAGTTTCCCATCATTCAAAGCAAGCATGTACTACACGTATATTCAACCACATAAACACCTTGATGCATTCAAGACCATATTCACCAATCAAGAAGCATATAGAATATGGCATGATCGACCCGGTGATCCCGGCCTCAATATGATGCAAACAATCACGAAGAATTCTCAAGGTCACAATTTGAAAACAAAAGATTTCCCAAATCATGAAGATTTCTTGTGCATCGCATGTGCAAAAGGGAAGCTCATCACTCGACCCTCAAAGCTTAAGATTCAAGCAGAATCGATGGCATTTCTTGAACGAATTCAAGGATACATGTGGACCAATTAGTCCCATTTTAGGGCCTTTTAGGTATTTCATGGTGTTAATAGATACTTCCTCAAAGTGAAGTCATGTATGTCTATTATCCACACCAGAAATCATGCGTTGGCACGCTTGACAGTCTCGGATCATACAATTAAAAACCAATTTTCCAATTCATAGAATCAAATCCATCCGTATGGATAATGCGAAGATTTTACCTCAAAGGTTTTTAATGATTATTGTATGAGTTTCGGCATCAAAGTGGAACTTCTCTACCACATGTGCATACACAAAATGGTCTTGCAGAATCATTAATAAGAGGATCAAGACGATAGCATAACCTTTGATGCAGAATTGTTTATTGCCTATCTCTTGTTGGGGGAGTGCTGCACGCAACAAGTACTAATTCAATTGAGGCCATGTGCAATGATGTGTGGTACAATACCAAGTGTTTCCCACTTACGGAGATTTGAATTTGTTGTGTACATTCCAATCCCTTCATCTCGCTGAACTGCGACGGGTGCACAACAAAAACTCGCAGTTTACGTTGGCTTTGAAAGCCCATCAATAATCAAGTATTTAGAGCCCTCCACTAGAGATTTGCATACAGCTCGGTTCGCTGATTGCATTTTTAATGAAGATCATTTCCCGAAATTAGGGGAGACAAGTATCTCTCTAGGGACGAATGCCGATAAATAAATTGGGAAGCTAAATGAATCCGTGGAATGGATCCTCGCAATAAAGAAACTGAACTTGAAGTTTAGAATATCCTCCACTCGTAGAGAGTTGCTAATGAGTTGCCAAAAGCTTTCACCAATACAAGAGAGATTGTGAAGTTTCATATACCGGCTGCAAATGCTCCCGAAAGAGTAGAAATCCCATTTGAAGGAGATGACTATATGGAATTTCAACCTTCTTCCATGAAATCAACGAATGCTAGGAAGAGGGAGAGTGAACCGATTGCACGGGCACCAAAGTAGCCTAAAGTACAAGCTCAAGCCAAAGCTCCTAGGAGACGTCCTGTGGAGAAGAAGTCTAAGCAAACTACTCAAAAGAAGAATATAGTAGGTGAAAGCAAATCACACGAAGTGGTGAGACTTGAAGAACAAAACCCAAGTGAGAATGTGCATGCACCTCACGAAGGGCTACCAGAAATTTCTGACCTCAACATATGTGTTGAAGATGAGGATCAAGGAAAAGAAATCTCAACAAATTATGTTGAGACGGGAGTAGTATACACAGAAAGACAATTGAAGTCAACTCATACTTTGTTGACACGATTGCAACACAAATTGACTTGGGATCTCAACCAAAGTCAATAAAGGAATGCAAGAATCGTCCCGATTGGTCAAAGTGGAAAGAAGCGATCTGTCAAGAGTTGAACTCGATGAAGAAAGGAGAAGGATTGGGTAATGTAAACCTTACACCAATGGGTATCCACCCAGTAGGTCACAAATGGATGTTTCTCAGGAAGATAAATGCTCAAAATGAAGTAACTAGATATAAAGCAAGACTCGTAGCTCAAGTTTTCACGCAGAGACCAGGAATTGACTATGAAGAAACCTACTCCCCATAATGGATGAAATTACATTCCGATATTTGATCTCATTAGCAGTGAATATGAATTTGCAAATGTGACTTATAGATGTTGTAACTGCATACCTATATGGAAGATGAGATACAAATATCTATATGAAGGTTCCAGAAGGCATCAAAGTCCCAAGTGAAAATGAATGCAAACTATATAGTGTCAAACTACAGAAGTCACTCTATGGTTTAAAGCAATCTGGAAGAATGTGGTATAACAGATTGAGTACATTTCTATTGGAGAAAACATTCACAAAAAATGATGATTGTCCTTGTGTATTTCATTAAGAAATCGGAGAAAGGATTTTGCATAATCTCTGTCTATGTTGATGACTTGAACATCATCATTACTATACATGATGTCAAAGACGCATGTTCTTACCTAAAGACTGAATTTGAGATGAAATGTTTAGGTTTGCAGCTTGAACATACCTACGAAGGGATTCTATTGCATCAATCAAATTATACCAAGAAGGTATTAGAGAGATTCAATATGAAAGATGCATATCCTCTCACATCTCCTATGGTTGTGAGGACGCTTAATACGGAAGAAGATCCATTCGGACCAAAGGAAGAAGATGAAGAAGTGTTGGGACCGCAATATCCTTACCTCAAGCACAATTAGAGCATTGATGTACCTTGCTAATGGTACAAGGCCTTATATAGCATTTCCAGTTAATCTACTTGCAAGATACAGTTCAGCACCAACTATGCAACATTGGAAAGACATCCAACAAATTCTTCGCTATTTGAGAGGAACTGAAGATCTCAAATTATTTTACAAGAAGAATGTAGAGTTGACCCTTGTGGGGTACACAGATGTCTGGCTACTTATCTAATCCACATAAGTCAGTCTCTTAGATAGAATATGTGTTTCTATTTGGTGGAACTGCAATTTCGTGGAAGTCAGCAAAGCAATCGCTAGTTGATACATCAACAAATTATTCAAAGATCATCGCACTATTTGAAGTTGCCAAGGAATGCACATGGCTTAAGAGGATGTCAAGGCATATATTGGATACTTGTGGAGTGGCATATGCTCCTTCCCCTACAATTATTTATGAAGATAATAGAGCTTGTATTGCACAAATACAATCAGGATATATAAAGTCGAACAGGACAAAGCACATGTTACCTAAATTCTTCCACATGCATGAACTGCAAGAGAAGGGAGAGATTTTGGTAAGCCATGTCAGATCTTGTGACAATCTTGCACATATGTTCACAAAGTCATTACCAACTTGCACTCTTGAAAAGTGTCGGCGTGGTATTGGCATGAGGCGACTTAGAGAAGTGCTTGGAACAGGAGGAGAACTCCCTAAGTAATCACATTTCCGAAACTAAAGGATTATCACGAAGATAATTCATATCAGTCATGCAGATTGATAAGCATTAATCATGAAGATTGAAGCATTGTACTCTTTTTCCCTTATGAGTTTTTCGTATGAAGTTTTCTCATTAAGGTTTTTGATGAGTCAGTTTGTGTAATACAAGTTGTGGTAATATGTGCTCTTTTCTTCAATTTTCCCACTGGGTTTTGAGAAGTTTTTACGAGACATATTTATCACGATAAAGAGCCCAATGGTGAGTGTTGTAAAACGCTTATTGGGCCGGACCCATCTTCTAGAAGCAAGATGTCCTAGCTCATGTGGGCTCATTATCGAATCTGGGTCCAACTCGAAGTAGGGTTTCCCCCTTATAAATAGCTGAGGAGACACCCCATGTAATTCACCAGTTCTATTGAATAAAGAATCTGTCTCCTCTCTTTTTCTGTCCACTTTTACTATTAAGTTCTCGCCTAGATCTACGTGCCTCCCGATTACGCCGGTAACTTAACAGGTGGAAGGTAGTAAAGTGTATCAAAAATATTCTTCATCAGATCCATTTCTTCAGTCCTGATTGGAGAATCAAGCATGACTAGATGGTAGATAGAAAAAATCTTACCCGATTATTTTCTTGGATAATTTTAGTTTCCATCCCTTTACCTAACATCACCAATATTATAGTTTCAAATGTCCACGTTTAGTATTACGTATTCCTTTTTATAGTTTCACAAGCTTTAAACCGCCCAGAGCACTATAGTAATAACCACCTGAAACCAACAAATAGATGACGTTTTCATATTTTAAAACTGCTGCGTACCAAACACATGGTGAACATGTTAGCAGAATGCCAAACTTAATTTCACGCACTACTAAATAAAATGCTTCAAAAGAATAATACGTACAAAATGCATCATACTGTAGCATGTCCTATTGTAGTGAATTCAAAGATCTAGAGCACCCTTACCAGCTGAAATGATTGGCGGAGATAAGTTCAATGAAAAACCAACATACATTTGGGCAAGCAACGTGAGATACTTAGTCTCACAATACCACTCAAGCTGAAGAGTCTTGAGATTCACTGAAAAGCAGTCCAAGGCCGGTCTCTCTGACACTGGTAACGAGTACATATCTTCAGGAATCCCCTGTACCAGCAAGTGATCACCGGCCACACCCATGACGATGTTGTAGCGAACTAGCGATTCCTGAACGGCAGCACGATTACCTCAGATGGCTCCAGCTCGTTTGCAACCTTACCATCATTTGGCAGTCCAGTATAAAGGAGCCTGTAGCATTGGAGAATAAAATCAGCAAACTTCGATTCATTTGCCTCTGCAATGGCCCTCTGGGTCATTGGGTGCGCAGGTGAGAAGTCCATTGAGGAGAAGTCTATCTTGCATGCATCGAGAATGAGCAACTTCTGAATCGATGGCATCACCCACAGAAGCATCCATGCGCGTAGTATCTTGTGGACAACTCGGACTGGTAGCCTGGATCCGGGTTGTTGGTTGCCGTGGTCAAAGCTTTCCAACCTTCAAATTCAGAAACTTGCCACTATCCGCTCACCGAAGAGAACTCCAAGATGGGCATCCTACTTTTGCACTGCGCCAAGCAGATCACCCCGAGGCCTTGTTCGTTTTGCCATGGAACAACATGGATCGCAGCTCAAATCACATGGAACAGAAAAATATGAAACTGTTCCAACCCAACTCAAAATGGTTGTTCGGTTACGCATGGATTGGTATGGGAACCAACCCGATTCCAGCCCATTCCATGCACATTTCAGGCCTTGAAGGCCTAGCACCAATCCATGACTCTAACCCATGGAACGCAGCAGGTCTGGTTGAAGTGAAAGAGCTGGAACCACTCAATCCGTGTCCGGGAACGGATCCATGTGGGATCCATTCCCATAAAAACGAACAAGGCCTGAATGAGTTGCTCTCCGATCCTCACCAGAAGCAGGAGAAAGGAAGGGCTCGAACTCCACAATTTGTTGTTAATCGACTAAGGTCACAAGGCCCTCGGGAATAGCACGGAGCAGGAGGTAGAGCCTGTGTATAGGGTCACACACAGCAAGATCTGTGGCAATGACCATGGCGCCGCGCTCCTGATCTTTGCTCGACCCCTCGGGGCCACCGGAATAGAGGATGCGGCCGTCGCGAAGGTCGCGGCGGTGCCAGCGGTTCCGGGAGGGGAGGAATGAGCACGAGAAGTCGATGGCAGCGAAGTTGCTGTCCGCGGCGGCGACATAGGGGTGGAGCGGCTGGGCTGGGATGAAGACGTTGGAGACGATCCCGAAGGAAGGATGGCGCGTGGAGGGCTGGGATGCAGCAGCGGAAGGAGTGGTTGGGGATGACGCGGCGGAAGGTCGGGCAGGCGACGCAGGCGCGGCCGAGGTCTTCGAGGGTGGGGAGGCGGATCAGGATCGCCGCGACGCTGTTGTGTCGGTGAGGGCCAACAGGTTACCCGCCGCGGAGGCCATCTCGCGCTGCGACGCGCGAGGGATGACCGCCGGCAAGACACGCTACACAAATGGATTGGGGTTTCTTGCCAAGCATAGAGGAATGGGGGCTTAGGGTTCTGGCTAATGCGCCGTGATTAGCAGGCTGCTGGACGGCCCTGGGCCTTGTTATTTTCTTTTTTTTTAGGACAGCCCCGGGCATGTCCGATGCCGGGTACAGGCCGGCCCAAAGAAACGATTCACATGCACTAGGAAATCCGGACTGCATATTGTTTGGGCTGCATATTGTTTGGGTTTTTTACGCTAAGGTCATTCTCAGTCAGGGTCGTCGATCGACAAGGGCAGAGTGGGCGACCGAACAGGGCCCCCAAAATTCGAGGGCCCCCAAAATCAAAGTCTGCCTCATTTTTTACCTAAAAAATTGGGTTCCTCTCAATTCACAGATCATTTTCCCCACTTCTATTTCTCCGATTCATTGCTCGAACACTACGGATTGACTCCTGTGATGTTTCTTCCTCTCTCTTCTCTAGGTTCTGTGTTCATCGGGAGGAAGTGGAAGATGAATAAGTGTTAGGTGGGCTGGGCCTCATGGGCTAAAACATTGTGGGTATGGGCTAGTAAGCTTTTATTTTTTTCATTTAATCATATGATATTGTCTTTTTTTGTTTCATTCTTAATAAACAAAATATGGGATCATTTTCTACATCACTGTACTATAATTGCTGAAAGGATTCAGCAATACAGGCCGATCTGTTTACTAAATTGTTCTTATAAGTGGTTTACTAAAAAACTGAATCTCATATTAGAGTTAGTAGCTAGTAAAATAATCCATAAAACGCAAACTGCCTTTATACAAAAAAGGAATATAATGAATGGAATCCTAGTCTTAAATGAAGTTCTTCATGAGACCAAAAGAAGAAACAAACATGTATAATCCTGAAATTAGATTTCGAAAAGGCCTATGATAAAGTTTGTTGGGAATTCCTGTTTAAATGCCTAGAATTAAGAGGCTTCAATAATACATGGTGCAATTGGATAAAGGAAGTAGTAAAAAATGGAACAGTAAGTGTAAAGATAAATAATCAGACTGGCCCTTATTTCCAAAGTTATAAAGGAGTTGGGCAGGGAGATCCTCTGTCTCCACTGCTTTTTAACATAGTTGCTGACTGCTTGACTAGAATGGTTCATGCAGCACAAAGGAACAATTTGATAATAGGGCTAGTAGAACACCTTATACCTAATGGAGTGGCTATTCTACAGTATGCAGATGATACCATTCTGTGTCTCAGAGATGATTTAACAGGAGCTAGAAACATCAAATTGCTCCTGTATATCTATGAGCAAATGACTGGTTTAAAGATCAACTTTGAGAAGAGTGAAGTACTTGTGATAGGAGGTGATAACAACACAACAAATGTTTTTGGAAATATTTTCAATTGCCAAATAGGAACTTTTCCCTTAAAATATTTGGGGGTTCCTATCTCAGCAAGCAGATTACATGTGGTTGATTGGAATGCAATGGAAGAAAAATCTTACAAGAAAATTGATATATGGCAAGGAAAATCTTTGACCATAGGAGGTAGGAAAGAGTTAATCAAAGCCACTTTGGCAAATGTTCCTACTTACCACATGTTCATGTTCTTGTTTCCTAAAACGGTAATTAAACGAATGGAAAAAGCCATGAGGAAGTTCTTCTTGCAAGGAGGAAGCACTAAGAGAAAATACCACTTGGTAAAATGGGTTACGATCTGTAAAAGTAAGAAAAAAAAGAGGTCTGGCTATAAAAAACTTGAGAAAAATAAACAGTAGTCTGTTAGTAAAATGGTGGTGGAAGTTAGAAACTAAAGATGGTTTGTGGCAAGATATTATCAAGGCGAAATATCTGCATGGAAAACCAATCAGTGCTGTTAGACACAAACAAAATGACTCTCCCACTTATTGAAAGTTAGGCCCTTTTATTTAGCTGCTAGAAAGGTGACTGTTAAAAATGGAAAGAGTATCAGATTCTGGACATACATTTGGATGGGAGATAAACCGCTAATGATTATCTACCCAGTTCTATATGAATTCTGTCTGCATCCTGAAGTAACTGTAGCACAATGTGCACAAGCAGGTTGGGTAATTCAATTTAAACCTAGTTTACCCAACATTTATCACAATCAGTGGTACAGCCTTGCAGCTAATTTGAATACCCTTACGATCTCCGAAGAGGAAGATCAAATAAAATGGGCTTGGGAGGGAACAGGCAAATTCACAGTCAAATCGGTTTACAATCACCTAACAAGAAGGGAGGAAGGACAAGGATACAAACGCATCTGGAAAGCAAAAATACCTGAGAAAATCAAGGTATTTCTGTGGCTCTTGGAGAACCGTGCCATCTTAACCAAGGTTAACATGATAAAAAGGAAATGGAAAGGAGATTCAAAGTGCTATTTCTGTAAAGAACCAGAAACTCCCTCTCACCTTATGTTCACTTGCTGTGTGACAAGAGTAATCTAGGGAGTATTAGCTGTTTGTTTTGGAAGCAACACTAGACCAACCTCTCTGACCCAATTCTGGGAATGGATCAAACTGGTGCTCCCTGGAGGGGAAGAGGTCTATGCCCTCGGGTTAGCAGCAATCAGCTGGGCTATCTGGAAAGCCAGAAACAGAACTTGTTTCGACAAAAAACCAATAAAGCATCCTTGTGATATTATCTGTCAAGCGTGTGCTTATATGAACTACTGGGCAGGTCTGTATCCGGAAGGCATGCAGGAAGTCATATGAGCTGGAGCTGATTCAATGATGAGGACGGCGTTGCAAGTCATGGGAAGGCAGGGGAGATGCGTCCTGCTACCGCTACCAGGTCCGAGAGCGCTTGAAGAGGGGGAGGAAGGCGAACAAGAAGGAGGCAGTGGATAGTTTCTCTTTACTATTTCGGTTATCCAGCCTTACTCTTTTCACCCTCAGTTGACGTTCTAGTAGTTTCTGAAGACTTGTAAGATAGACGACCCTAAGTTTCCCTTGCATATTTGCTTCTAGAGTTCTGGTAAGTATGTAAGGGGCGGGGGAGGGTGTTCCCCTCCCGCATGACGTTCAACGTTCTTAAACCTGATACTCTGTTACCTTTTGTGATCTCCGTTCTTGTTTGGAATGGAAGTGGAATTATCCGATTCGAAAAAATCACTGTACTATAATTGAATTATTCTTTTATGAAAATAATGGCAAAAAGATCAAGGGAAATTCTGTCAGTTCCATATTTATTTTTATTTGTAGAATCTGCTATATTGAGGTTCTATTTTAAAAATTCCGAGGGTCCTATAATTAAACAAAAATACACTTCAGTTATTTTTACTCTTAAAATTAGGGCCCCATTTTCTATGTTTGCAC
The DNA here is from genome assembly GCA_031894775.1 of Chloris gayana. NCBI lineage: Eukaryota > Viridiplantae > Streptophyta > Magnoliopsida > Poales > Poaceae > Chloris > Chloris gayana. The sequence continues at coordinate 22,064 of JAUNZO010005151.1, forward strand.
AGGGCCCTCCAAAACTCCGAGACGGCCTGTCTCGGTGCGTCTTTCATTTGATATTTATTAAGTGACACATCAGCAAAAAAGATAATATGTTATGTTATGTTATTTAATATGAAACATGGGGGAAGATTTTTATTAGGATGAAAGGGTAGTGACACTCTTTCTAAGTTGATGAAAGGAGAATGAAAGGTGCATTAAAACTCTGTTTCTGTCATATGCAAAAAAAAGTGGATCCTCATTGGTACACCTATACAACCATTTAATGTCTTGTTCGACCTATGAAACTGTAAAATGAAATAGTGCATTAAGAGATGCACTTTCATTTCATAGAAGAAGACTAGAAAGCTGACATGTCATACTTGAAAAACGTGAAATGAAAGATGCCATTGAAAATGGCCTACTCCCTCCGTCCCATTATAAGTATCGCTATGATATCCGTGTCCGTCAAACTTTTTAAAGTTTGACTAGATTTGTAGAAAATATTAGTAATATTTGTATCTCTAAATAAGTTGATTATGAAAGTAGATTCAATTATCTATCTAATGATACTAATTATATTCAATAAGTATTTATAATTTTTCATATATTTTTTGTTAAAGTTAAAAATGTTTGACTTCTTGGGAAGCGAGAACGACACTTTGGACGGAGGTAGTAATAAAACTCGGACGAGCGGCTGCTAAGAATAGATCAACACAGCTACTGCTCTCTCTGGTTGGCATATGCTATCTTCCGTGTGCTCATTCTTCTTTGATCAAGGATAAAACCTGTGATGGTTGAAGCACCTGAGGCTAAAGACCCTCCTGTTAATTTCTTTCCATAAATTTCAGGCCGTGTTAGAGCATCCGCAACAGTCTAGTCAAAACAATCTGTTAATTTTCTAGTTTTAGCCATAAATCTAAAATATAATGCATTAATGCTATCTAAATTGGTTGTGATAGGGGACTCTAACTCTAGCGTCGCTGGGGTCTCTAGTGTCACCGGAGTCGCCCACCCTCAGACCCTCCCTCGCCCTCCCGCGGCCGACGGTGCCCTCGTCGCGGCACCGCTGTCATTAACTAGTTGGGTCTCCTTCCCCGGTCTCCTCCCGCTCCCCACCCTCCGCCGCCCCGCCGGACCACGGGTTGCTGTCGGTCGGCCACCACCCCCGAGCTCCTCCATGTCCAAAGGAGGAGGAGGAAGGAGAAGCTCCAACACCAACCGAAACCTTAACCTCAACGCTTGGCCTGGTTACTGACAGGAGTGGGAGGTCATGGTTAGGGTTACCTGGGAGGAGAGCGTGGTTGGCACGAGGAAGAAGACGGCCGCAACTTAGCTCCCGTACGGCCGAGTGCAGATAAGAAATATCGATCAATGTGCTAGTTGGAGTAACTGACTAGTTATTAAGCAAGTCTGACTCACAAACGGTTACTTCCATAGCGCAAACATTTTACCATAATCAAACACATAACTAGTTTGTCATATGCTATTCTCCAAGCCTGATTACACATATATACATGTTGAACTTGTCGACATTTATTTTTAGAAAAGCGAACTCTCCGTCAATGATCTATAAAAAAAACAAAGAAATTGGATCACTATTCACTTAATATAACAGTTTCCCTTCTCACCGGCAGAATTTTACATGTGTTGTTGCCGAGAGAAAGTAAAGAGGCAGACAAAAAATGAATGGTAAGAAACGCTACGAACCTCTATTGCAGCTCTCGCTCCAGTGCAGCTGTCACGTCGAAATAGGGTACATACCTACATTTTGGGCTTGTTCTTTTTGGCATGGAACAAGCTGGAACATGGTACGTTTCACCTGAAATGATCTGGTCTGGTATCAGATTCGGCCAAGCAGGAAATGAGGTTCATGGAGTTCCATGCCCGAGGGACTCAGAACCATTCCATGAAGTTGACTTTATGGAATGAGGTTGATCTGGATGGAGTGACGTGCATGGATTCAATCATCCCAGACCTGGTAATAGTCTGTTTCAAGATTCAGTTCTATACAACCGAACAAGGTCTTTCACGATTTGATTATTCCATTGTCTCTTCATCCCCCTTTGCCCATCTACTTTCGCCTCCTCATCCGCTCTCACCTTCCCCTTTTGCCTCAACTACTTTCGCCTCCTCATCCACTCTCGCCTTCCCTTTTGCCTCATCTACTTTCACCTCCTCATCCACTCTCGCCTTAGCCCTTCCAGGGTTCTCCACCAGCAGCCATGTAGTGGTCGGCATTTCTAAGTGTTCCGATTGATCTCCACTAGAGACTATATCAGAAGTATTGGAAATTGTCATGATGCTTTGGTGACAAAGGTCGTGACGAGTAACCGCTGTCATTTTAGCCTCCTGTTCCTCTTTGCACTGCTACATTCATTAATATCGAGCAGAATTACTGTGTAATATCGGGCATATCAATCAGTATTATATGAACATTATTAAAAGGGTTAATTTAATCTATGCCATTACATATTTTACGGCTTGGAAATATGTCATTGAACTTTCATTTATTGGATAGTTGCCATGATAAATTTTAGAGCTGGAAATATGCCACTTTATACGTCCAAGAGCATTCCAGGGCATGTCCTACTCGCAGACTCCTGTATTTTTGCATGTCCTATTTTACACCTGCCGCAGCCCTACCCGGCCGCTGCTGTTGGTGGGTGGCAACTCTCGGCCGTCATGGATCCGCAGCCCCTCCAGTCATGGATCTTGTTCATCTATCCAATACTCAAGGATGTACAAAGTAGCATATTTCAAACCCGAGAAAATTTATAATGACATGTATCCAATAAGTGAAAGTTTAATGGCATATTCCAAACTGTAAAAATTTTTAATGGTACAGATCAAATTACCCCTTATTACCCTGAGCGGTTGGGATGGCCCTTGGGAGGCGGTTACCAAGGCCTTTGGCACGTCCGATCCATGGCCTTATCTTCAAACAACCGAAATGGCTCCCTGTAAGGCAGTACTTCACTTCTGATAGGGTGGGCTCTAGCCCGCCCTACAACGCCGACCCTGATCTGCTGGTCGCTATAATCCATATCATCTCTCTCCTCGCCAGATCAGGCAGTGTGTGTGTGTGTGGGGGGGGGGGGGGGACAGAGACACTGTGGAAACTCGTCGAAACCGGCCACCTCCTTTCCCTTCTCTCTGGATCCGCTCATCTCCTTACCTGGGCTAGAGATGGGGAGGGAAGAGCGCCAGGAAGGAGCACGAGGGCCGGCCGCACCGATGAGCCATGCCAGGGAGGGAGAAGAGGCTGGGGACGATTGAGAAGGGGCAGCGGGGCTGGCTGCACTAGGAGGGGTGTGGCACGATGCGAGCGGAGGAGGGAGAGAGAGTGGGGAGGAGAGAATGTCCGGGATTTAGGGTTGAGAGGAGAAACAATTATATATAGTAACAGGTTGAAATAGACTTGTAGATGGGTTGCGGTGCACAAGAGTACCGCCCTAACAATGATGTCATTGTGCCTGAGACTGTTGTATCATTTTTGAATTTAGGAAGTATGATGATGTCACGTTGTTGTGCATTTTTAATATTACAGTGAACACTACAATAGCGTCGTCCATGATGACATGAGCGACCATGCGGAAAATAAAAGATGATATTGCAGGCTTCTAGCATAGTAATGTTGCCATCTCAATCACTTTTTCACCTCCATTTCTCTTCTCCGGCGCTGCAAACCTGCAAACCAGGCAGCTAGTTTTTTTCTTTTTTTTTGTGACAAAAGCAAGTCTGTGGTTGGCTTCTCCGTTTCTGGCAGCACGCATAACTCAAAAGATTCCCATTTTAAATTTGTGATGACGGGTGAAACCAAATTCAAAAGAAAAAAGAGGCATTATACTTTCCATTTTTTTCTCCTTTCACTCGACTAAAATCGATGTAATTTTGTACTCATATTAGATTGGTAAAGATTTCACAAGCCAGTTCCATATCCAATTGATGAACATGGTAATTTGTAATTTCTTTTCCAAGTGATTGTAGCATTAATAATTTGTCTTGGATTAGAATTGGCAAGATTTTACAATATCTGTGTGATTGATTGTTTAATGCTTTAAATAGTGATTTTATTGTATTTCCTTCTATCACCGTTGCTTGGTTGGTCTGTTGTGGTGCCTAAATATTTTTCTACTTTCTTGTGGTTTTTATGTTGTTTTCCCCTTAAACAATAATGTATTAGGGCAAATAGTGTTAATATTGTGCATCTACCACTATGCGTATTTCTGTGCAGCATGGTATCTCCAAATATAATTTCTCACTTGTCCTCTAATTTCAGATCATAAACTGGGCAGATATTGTATTGGACTCGTGTGTCACTATTTTAAGATCATCCTCCATAATTCCAATTAACTGATGATATATCAAGTTAGCCACTTTGGCTCTTTAGTCGGCTTAAGAGGTAGCACAAGCCTGATGAACGTATGTAAGGATGTGTATTTACTTTATACCCTTTAAACATGTAAGGTGGCATATATGATCTCTATGGTTCAATTTGGCTAACCTGGTCATGAACTGACGAATGGTTTGATATATTAGTATGTTGCAAGTACGTTGATCATAAGCTTTTCCTTGGTTGAATATGGATGCTAGTGATGTATCGCACTACACTAAGATCAAAATGGAATGATGTCATTAATTAGTACAATGATCTGGGAGCCCATTAGACTATAGAAAGCTGCATGGTCTGCAGATGTTGTAAAGTGTGAAAAAGATGCTACTAAGGGAAGCGGTTGAAAGCAAGGTGAAAGTGCACTGTGAACAGTTCTTGCATACAACACCCTTTTGATTTCTATGCGAGGTTGTCGGTGCATTATGCCGCTGTTGTTTGTGAGTTTCTTGGTTATTACACATAGGCAGCATAATATATCACTTGTGCAATGGTTTGTCTTTTTGACTATCTGTAAAACTTATTTATTTTCATATGAAGCTAGCTATAAATCAAGATGATAAAGTGACAAATTGATCTTAATGTACCAATTGGTGACTTGTTTCAATTCACATAAAAATAGATAACCACCATTGCATTTCAGTCTAGCATCCATCTATCTATTTATATTTTGTATATTGTGTAGGACTTGTTTCAATTTGTGATCTTAATGATTTTTGGGGGAAAAAGTTTAGTGCAAACATAACATTAGTTGAAAAGGTGCAAACATCAATATAGAGCACTTGGATCACGATCTAACGCCCAGGAGCAAAAGTCCGCGGTTTCCCTCACTCCATTTAATTAGTTTTACACATAAACCCTCACAACTGCTTTTTCCTCTTGACCAATTCATTCGTTTCAGTTCCAAAAAATTTGTTTCCTCGTCAATAGATGGTCGATGCACGCCAAAGAAGAATGAGATAGAGGTGGATGACATGTGCATCAGTGGAGTACTCACGAAAGACAATGTTGTTGAATGCTCACATGTGAATATTAAAAGGACAGCGAGGGCGCAGGATGATGTTGGGGACACGGCCGGAACTGGGAGAGACGGCGAGACCGCCAATACAAGCTAGCATGCGGCTGGTGCGGTAGAGGACAAAACAACCACCATGGATGACGTTACCATTTGTAGATTGTAGTGCGGCTGTACAGGTGGGTGCAGGCAAATATGCATGGTGCCTTGGTCGCAAAAGGCATTCACCAAGGGAGGTGGCCCTAGCAACTGCGGTGGTGAGTGACACTACAACAATTGCGCTATGCAGTAGTGGAATCCTTTTTTGCCTCAGTAACGGACCTCTGAATGGGCCACAACCAAGTCCTGAAAAGTAGTCCGACCGTAACTATGCCTCCACCATGCGGGTACAAAGAGCCCGCAACTGCAACTACGGACCGCCCCGCCCGCTGTTAAGAGGTAAATAGCAGTTGCTGACCTTGTCAGGCCCGCAACTAAGACCCGAGGCAAATTTAGTTTCGGGCCTAACAACGAGCTCCACTACCGCCAACCGCCCCCATCTATAAAAAGGTGACGGTGCAACGCGACAGTATCACTTCCGCGCGCGCTGCACCTCCTCTTTTTAGGGTTAGGGTTCCTTCGCCACCGCCAACCGTCCTCATCTGCCTCCGGCCGCCGGATTTCCTCCACCTCGTCCTGTCCTTCACCTCCACGGCGAAGACGACGAAGTGCTGACGCAAGTGGGGTAAGGCGCGGTGCGTCCGGCGCAGCTGGTGTCGGCGCGCCATCACCTTCGCCAACACGCCGCTGGTGCGCTCTCCTCCTCCTCCTCTATCCCCTAACTGTCGTCGTGCCCCTCTGCGTCGCCCCAAGGGAGGTTTGGCGATGCGTGCCGCCAGGTCCACCCCCGAGGAGGCGACGGCGGTGCATCGGGCGGAGGCGCGGCAGCGGTGGTGGTGACCTCGACCTCGACCGCCTCCCTCCCCCTTCGGTGGCTGCGCGGATGGTTGGGTGCGGGACGGCAGACGGCACGGGCGGACGGGACGACGGGTGCGTTGGTAGGGCATCAGACTCGTGGGGCGTCGATGACGACGCGTCTAGGGGTCGGGTCCGAGCACCAGCTGAGACCTGCCTATTGTTTTATTGTATATTAGTAGTGGTCTTTAGGATGCCCTTTTTAACATAAATGTAACCTAGGCCAGTACCGGTCCTTCAGTATGTAACTAAGTAGCGACAATGGCCCAGTGGTGTTTTTGTGTTCCGCCACAGGGCTCCTTTTAGCCCGCTACAATAGAGCTCAAGTGTAGTAGTGTGATCCCCTCAACCTGGTCAAAGTCTTGTTTCGATGTCAGCTTCCATTGTGATCTGTTATCTGTAAGACTGTAATTGCCTTCGATTGTGGCCGGACGAACAAAGGAGATAGAAGATTGGAGGAGGAAGACTCGCGGCAGCAGATTTCAAACTCAACTCGTTAAGAAATTTAGACTCTTTAACCCGTATCGACTGTAAGTTAGGTTGCTTTCGGTCGATTGAAACAATAGGAAAAATGTATAAATATACAAAGAAATGTGTAGATGAATAGATCCTACAATATGGTGTCTTGAAGGAGCCCATTTAACATTGGAACAGACAAACATGGGATATAGGCATCAAGCAGGTAGCAAGCTCTTCATGGGCGTGGGGTGAGGTGTTGGGTGACTACCACGTTCGGCCTTGTGTCGATGATGTGATGACCGCTTGCCCATATTTCACATTTTTTTTCTGGTTGCAGTTTGCAAGTCGAGCAGATAGTATTATCTCCACTACTACAAATGGGCTCTATAGCGGCGTTGTACGGACACACGTGGCGGCGCCTTCATCATGAACCGTCGCTACAAATAGTCTGTTATTTTTAGCGACGGTCAAAGAAGTCAACCGTCCTTAAAAATTAACTTTTAGCGCCGGGTAATGTAGTCTAATTTTTAACAGCGGACAACAACACCAATCGTCGCTATAAATTGATTTTTAGCTACGGACGACCCCATGGGCCGTCGCTCCAAAGGCAAGCTTCAGTTTTCATGGCCCATCCAGCCCACCGACCGGACACTAATATAAAATCATCCCCAACCCCAAATCTCCCTGTCCTCACTCCCCATCCTCTCTCCCTCGCGCAGCCGCCGGCCCTTCCCTATGCCACAGCCGTCGCTTCCTCCTCAACGCGCACCACCCAGCCCCTCCTCCCTTCCGATGGCGACGGCGGCTCGTCCCTTCCGGCAGTGCGGCGGCTAGCGGGGGGTGGGCCGCCCTTTCGGCGATGGTGGCGCCTCGAGGGGGCGGCGGATTCGGTCCCCCTCCCTTCCGGCGATGGCGACGGCTCGGGGGCCTCGACAGGGCGGCGGATGCGGCCCCCTCCCTTCCGGCGATGGCGACGGCTCGGGGGGGGATCCGTCCCCCCTCCCTTCCGGTTATGGCGGCGCCCGACCCCCTGCCCCTTCCGGCGGCTCAAGGGGCGATGGTTTCGGCCCCTCCTCTCTTTCAGCGGCGGCGCCACCTCGATGGGGCGGCGGATCCCCCCCCTCCCCCGGCGGTGGCAGTGGCTCCCGGCGGCGGCGCCGACGTCCTCCAGGAGGAGCAAACTTGCACGGGCCTCATTTTGGGCCAACGGGCCTAGGATGGGTGTGGCCCGGATCCAGCACGGACCTACAAGGCCTTTTTATTATTTCTTGTGTGAACTGTAACGACGGGTGAATATGTTACCCGCCGTTACCATCTTTATCTTTAACGGCGGTTGACGATCTTTGTGCCGCTATTGATGATTTTTTTAGCTGCGTTGCCGTAGCGGCGGGCTACCATACCTGCCGCTACCAGCTGTTTTGTAGTAGTGCTCACTGCATGTGTTGCAAGCCGAGCCTGCTAGTATCTCTCACTGTGTGGATGTTGATTGTAGAATGTGGTGGCCTTCCATCGCATTTAAAAGCAGACATGGGAAGAGTCTAGTGGGAGAGTAATTATTGAAAGAGTATTGCTGTAGGTCCAATCCAATTTATCTAACCAACGTTCAACCAATACAAAAACATGATAGCACATGGGCTCAAAAATATTAGTTGTGTCTCGGTTGGACACTACTTAGATGAACCGGTTGTACCTATAACATTTTCCTTCTTGAAAAAGAAGGCGAGATTCCTATATATTTGATTTCTGCTAACATATAAGGGAATATTGCTAATGGTCAACTCTCTGATTACATCTCTGCTGATGTACTTTTTGTCAACTATCAAAGTACCAGCACCAATCCTAGAACAAATTGACAAGTATAGAAAGAATGGTTTATGGAATGGAGGTGATATCAACAAGAAAGGAGGCTGCCAGGGTGCATGGAGAAAGGCCACTCGACCCAAAAATGAAGGTGTTTGGGGATCCTGGATCTAAAAACTCAAAGAAAAGCTCTATGGATGAAATTCTTATATAAATTCTATTAAATTCTTCAATATACTTAATATCCCCTGGGTTAACCTCACATGGCATGTTTACTACAACAATGGCAAACCTCCACACGGTAGAAAACCAGTGGGATCCTTTTGGTGGAAAGATGTCTTCTACTTGCATGAGCAGTACATGGGAATTGCAAAATGTGATGTTGGAGATGGGAACTCAGTGGCTTTTTGGTATGATTTGTGGGACTTGGGGGTTCCAAGGCTAAACTTCCAACAAGTATATGCTTTGCCAGGAATGAAAAGGATTCAACATAAGCAGTTTACACAAACTCAATAGAGAGGAACTTTGCAATCCATTTGCCAATGATTGCTTCAGGTCAGTTAACACAATTGGGAGAGCAACCAGAGAACATCAATTTAGCTGAAGGAAACATGGGCAAATGGATATACATATTGGGCAATGGAAATTTTACATCAAAACAAGCATATAGTTACATAAAAGGAACCTCTCAGACCCTGCCCCTGTCACTTGGTTATGAAAGGCTAATTTCCATGCACACCCCCGTTTCTTCTTCAGGTTACTTTTATAGGACATGCTTAATACAATAAATCTCATGTGAAGTAAAAATCACCATTTTGACAGTTATAGGTGTCTTCTCTGTTCTAACAATACAGAAGAAACTCTAGAGCACCTATTTTTCTCATGACCTTTCTCAAAATGGTGTTGGAGGTTTGTTAATTTTTGCCCTGGGATAACAGTTTGGATGTAATTGATAGAGTGGAATTGGGAAGAGCAATTTCACAAACACTGATTTACAAAGAAATTCTAATCATTGCAGCACGGACTATTTGGAAGCATAAAAACAAGATTTTCATTGATGGCAAGCAACCATCATTTGGCATTTGGAAAAACTAAGCTCAGAAATGAAAGGGAACTCACGATCATCAAGGTGAAGGGTCAGATTAAGACCCATCTTCAAGTGTGGCTAGACAATAATTTCTAATTTTACCACTATGTGGTGTTGTATAGTTTACCTTTTCCTTTTACCTTTTCATTCTTTCCTTTTTTTTAGTTTTTAGAACCCTTGCACATACTCCACTACGGGAGACAGCATATATGTCGTTGTAATTTATCGGGCACACGATACAGATCCTCTGTGCCATGTGCCTTAAAAAAGTACACATGGCACAAAGGTCTGTGTCGTGTGCCAAGATGGGACACACGGATAGATGCTCACCGTCCCAAACTCTGGTCTGGATGGAGTCACTTGTGTCGTGTGTGCGCTGTCTTGCACACGGCACATCACAGTTATGTGTCGTGTGTTGTGGATCCGACACACGGCACAAAAGGGACAAAAGGGCGAAGCGGACCGTTAGCGTCGAAACCAACTGTGCCGTGTGCCTGGCACACGACACAGTTTCCATTTGTGCCGTGTGCCATGACCCTAGCACACGACACAATTTTCATTTATGTCGTGTGCCATGACCACATTTTCTGTCTGTGCCGTGTGTCGAGTCCTGGCACACGGCACAAATGGAAACTGTGTCGTGTGCCATGCACACGGTACAGTTAGTTTCGACGCTAATGGTCCAGCTTCTCCCTCTTTTGTGCCGTGGGCTACTTTGGCACACCACACAGTTGAGAATAACTATGTCGTGTGTACTGTCGTGTGTACACACGACATAGTTTTTATGCCGTCTTATAGTACGTCGTGAGTTGTGTGCCGTGTGTGGCACACAACACACATTGTGCCATGTGTAGTTGTGCTTGTGCCGTGTGTCCCTGGCACACGGCATATGCTCTGCCTCCCGTAGTGCTCCACTTTATACACGATCTCTTTGTAATTTTTAAAAACTCTATAAAATGAGGGTTCCCGCTCCCTTGCTCAAAAATGTATTTTATTTCTGCTAATGACCACATTTTCTTCAGGCAGCATGCATGCATGGCAAGTAATGAGGATTGATATGAAGGTAATGCCAGTAGTTTCCTCATACCTATGATAAATATATAGGAAGGGCCAATAGGTATCGCGTGGCGCAGGGAGCAATTGAAAATTGACAATAAATGAATCATATGAAGTGATAGTGGGTAAGAAGCATATGACGTAATTATGAGTGATGGTATAGTACTTGTAATGCAGCTATGGGCGGTAAGGATCTATGAGACAGAAAATCGAAGGGACCAAATGTTTGAGGTGATATGATGCAATGTGGTTGCAAAGAAATAGGAGTTATGATCCTTAGTGGGTTGCATCTTTTATATAGGTATAGATATCCAGATTGCCATTCGATTGTGTATCCGTAGAGATGAAAGACTTTTGAGCTACTTGCATGCAGCCTGTAAAGCTCGATCTGGTACCATAAGAAATTTCAAGTTCAATTCCTACAAGGAAAAGGTAGAAAACATATATTTTCTCACAACTCTTTATAAGGAGCACAAATTTGGCTTCATATGCCAACACCGTAAAGGTTCTCCAAGTTTTGCATGTGATAATGTCTCTATAAGAACACCAAATCCCTAGTCAGAGTTAGGTTCAATGCAAGAATTGGTCATTCAAAGATAAATATCCAACATAGAAAAGAATTTTAAGATCAAAATTCCTAAGTTGAGACTTCTTTTTCCAAATAAGAAGATGGAATATTTCTGATCTTCATTTTTCAAGTTTCTTAGAATTCAGGGGGTATTTGGATCCCAATCCCTCTACATACTTGTACACAGCCACACATTTCATGTATCCAACAGAACTTTGGGCATCAACTATATTGAAGGCATTTTTGGCTTGACTCGGAGGCTTTGTAATTTTGACAATGACATATGACAAGAATTGAGTCTAAAAGGCAAATATTTTTATGTACCTAGTATACCCATCTGAACGACGTTCTTAGTTTCATGGTATAAAGTAGTAATCGGTTCATTGAAAAATGGCTATGCTTAGCTGCCAGCAAACAAATTTGCATCCAATACTGTCCCAATGGCTGCCAGAAAAAAATTGTAGCAGCATAGAGAATAGCGTCATCTACTACCACGAAAAATTTTAGGCTTTAAATTCAAATTGTACAAAGAGAAACTCAAAAAGATAAAATTTGCATAAGATGATTTAGAAGCTCAAAGTTTGCATCATGCATGATAGATGGCAGCATATTATCCGCCGCTTATATACGAATGATTTAACCCCGGATGATGTCATCCTCTTTGTTAAAACAATAATGGGTAATGTCATTCTCTATAATTGGAACATGATAATCTGGACACCAAGGCCGCAACGAGATTCAAAAGTTCACAAGAATATTGTATCTGTGTATGTGATCGATGACTCAGTGTTCCTTGAAAAGTATGATGGCTTGCAGATGGGATGTGCCCGAGACCACAAGAGTCCCGCTGGGGAACTAGGCATTCAACTGTAAGAGCACAAACGTGTACATACGCTACAGCATCATCCTTTGTGGTTGCTTCAGGATCAGTTTTTGACGAGCTGCGGCGCAGGAGCATTCTTGGACTGGATGAAAGGAACGTCCATAAGCCGGCAAGCACATATTTCTTAGGCCTTGCGCTGCGTTAATTATGTCATCAACACTGGTGGTTAGGTTAAAATGGGCTACCACGGCCCATCAGGCCTATTCGGCGTAAAACACGGCAGATTGCCCGGAGCCGCCGGTGAGCGGCCTAGTACAGAGTCCCACTTGACACTGCGCCCTGTCCGCACACCCATTCCCGATTGGTCACACATTCGTCACTCCAGAAAGCTTCGAAAACCCCAAATCCCCAATCATACTATTCCCCAATCGTCTCCCTCTCGCCGAAACCCTAAATCGCCACTGCTCCACTGCGTCATCTCACGATGTCCGCTGCGATGGCCGATCTGGAAGCGGCGTGGGAGGCGGTGACCCGCAATGATGACTGCCTCGCTGACATCCTGATCCGCCTCCCGACCCTCGCCGACCTCGGCCGCACCGCCACCTCCTACGCCGCGTTCCACCCGCCGTCCGCTGCCGCCGGCCAGGATCTCGCATCGTCCGCCGACTTCGGCTTCTCCTTCCTCCCCGCACTTGGATCTGGATGGATGGTCCGCGACTTCCGCGACGGCCGCTTCGCCGTCGACTGTAACGCCGGGAAGGGAGTCGCGTTCACTGCTGTAGCAGTCTGCGACCCCTTTTCCGACGCTATGTGCTGCTGCTGTTAGTACATTAAACATAAGGATCTACTGGATTAGATCATGAACACAGAACATAAACACATCAAACAGCGGAAGCATTAGTTGGGACCTGGGTTCGGATCCGACATCGTTGGGGGTGTTGGTGTAGCAGGGACGACGAAAGCTCGATGTAGTCGTTCCGGTACCGTTGGCCTTCCGGACGCCAACGGTACTACCCTGCCACGGGTGCAGTCGCGGTCGTTGGGCGTCCTGGTGATCGAGGAAGACGGCGGCGGCCTTCGGATCGATCTAGCGCCGCCACTGATCGGGAGCGTAGGGGTGATTTTCGTCACTATGAAAACTAGGTTACGATAGTGATGCCGTCACCCCCTTTTATATGGCGCTGCTCGATCCGGGGCTGCAACCATGAGTTGGTTGCGCCTCCGATCGTGGCGCTGGAATTTCGGATCTGCAGTTAATTAGAGAAAACGCGTCATTAATTAATTCCTTAATTACTTTCGTAATTATTTGTTTCCAAATAAGTCTCGACACATTTTTTTGTTGCCTACTGATCACTTTCCAACATTCTCCCCTTTGATCTTTAGGCTAACATAAATCCATTCTCAATAAAATTAGCACAAAGAGATAATGAGTAACAATAGTGAATTAAAATCCCAATGCCACTCATGTATCTACTATGCACCAACTTATCTTGATAGGACAACCCTTTAATTGTTTTAGTCATTATGAGAGTTGGTTGTTGACATGGCCCTCATGTTCACAATCACAGAGCTTTCTAATAAACCCATGCCGGCTACATGTTCTTTAAATTTATTGGGTGGTAAGCCTTTCGTTAGCGGATCCGCGAGCATCTCATTAGTACTTATATGCTCTAAATTAATGACGCGATCGTGAACTCTTTCTCGCACAACAAGATACTTAATGTCAGTATGCTTGGCAGCCTCACTTGACTTATTATTGTTGGCAAAGAAGACTGCAGACTTGTTATCGTAGTATAGCGTTAGTGGTCTAGAAATGCTATCAACTACCTTTAGTCCGGGTATGAAATTTCTCAGCCATAAGGCTTGCCCCACTGCGTCATAACATGCTATAAATTCAGCTTGCATAGTGTTTGCTGTTGCAAGTTTTTGTTTGGAGCTTCTCCATGATATGGCTCCATTTGCAAGTGTGAAGACATATCCAGAAGTGGATCTTCTTGATTCTTCACATCCCGTAAAATCGAGTCTGAATAAACAATCACCTCAAGGTTATCAGTTCTCTCATAAGTGAGCATGTAATGCTTAGTCCCTTGCATATAGCGCAGAACTTTCTTAGTCGCCTTCCGGTGGTCCTCACTTGGATTAGATTGAAATCTGCCAACTAGCCCGGTGATAAAATGCTAAGTCAAGGCGTGTACATACTTGAGCATACATAATGCTTCCGACAGCTGAAGCGTAAGAAATCGACTTCATTCGATCGATCCGTAATTGATTCCTTGGACATTGAGATGCTCCAATCTTATCGCCGTTAACTACAGGGGCAGCTGTAGCTGAACATTTGGACATATTATATCTCTCAAGCACTTTCTCAATATATGCTTTTTGAGATAGTCCCAATTTACATTTGGACCTATCCCGGTGTATTTCAATGCCCAAAACATAAGAGGCATCACCGAGATCCTTCATATCAAAGTTACTTGAGAGGAATTGCTTTGTTTCATGCAACAAATTCTTGTCGCTGCTCGCCAGAAGGATGTCATCCACATAAAGTATTAGGATGATAATCATACTCCCTTTGGTCTTAACATATATGCAATTGTCCATTTGATTACCGATGAAGCCAAATTTCTTAATCACTTCATCAACATTGAGGTACCATTGCCTAGACGATTGTTTCAGTCCATAAATGGATTTCTTAAGCTTGCATCCCAAATGTTCCTTGCCTTCAACAGCAAAACCTTCCGGTTGAGCCATATATACATCTTCATGCAATTCACCGTTAAGGAATGCAGTTTTAACATCCATTTGATGTAACTCAAAATTATAATGAGCTACTAACGCCATCACAATTCTGAATGAATCCTTCTTAGAGACGGGAGAGAAAGTCTCATTATAATCAATCCCTTCTCTTTGTATGAAGCCCTTAGCCACAAGTCTTGCTTTAAACCGTTCGATTTTTCCTTTGGAGTCATATTTCGTTTTGTAGACCCATTTACAGCCTACCTTTTTGGCTCCGTCAGAATTTCTACTAAGTCCCATACATTATTATAACTCATGGATCTTGGCTCCTCCTCCATAGCTTCATGCCATTTATTGGAGTTTTCGCTCATCATGGCTCCTTTATACGTTATTGGATCATCCAGTTTGCCTATGTCATACACGTCTTCATTCATGTATACAACATAGTCATTTGAAATGGCAGACTTTCTTTCTCGCACCGATCTTCTAATGGGTTGAGGTCCATTATTTTCAGCAAGGACGTATTGAGGCTCCACAATTTGTTCACTAGGGAGAGGCATCTCATCGTCCGTTTTGTCCTCATTGTTATGCTCAATTTCCATGGGTGCTCCCCATTTTCATTTATGGTTGGAGCAACCTCGGATTCATTAGCCAAGGATGCATTTACCATTGGAGGTGCTGCCACATTTTCTAGCATAGGAATGAATTGAGTTTGAGTCATCGGTGGTGAAACATCAGTCCGAATATCCTCAAGATTAATTTCCCTAGCCACCGAGCTCCCATTATATTCCAAAAAGACCGCGTGTCTAGTCTCGGAAAATTTAGTGACATTATTTGGACAATAAAATCGATACCCTTTAGACTGTTCAGGGTAACCGATGAAATAGCAACTTATAGTCTTAGGATCCAACTTTCCAATATGTGGATTAAATAATTTGGCTTCGGCCGGACAGCCCCACACGTGCAAATAATTTATGCTCGGTTTCCTACCAGTCCATAATTCATAAGGGGTCTTAGCAACGGACTTAGAAGGAACACGATTAATTATGTGTGCGGCGGTCTTTAATGCCTCCATCCATAAACTCACTGGTAGTGTAGAATTAATAAGCATGCTTCGCACCATGTCCATTAATGTGCGGTTGCGTCGTTCAGCTACGCCATTTTGTTGAGGTTCGCCAGGAGTTGAATATTGAGCGACTATGCCATTTTCTTGCAAATACTTAGCAAAAGGACCAGGAATTTGTCCGTAGGGAGCGTGCCTTCCATAATATTCTCCGCTACGGTCTGATCGCACTACTTTTATCTTTACATTATGTTGATTTTCTACTTCAACCTTAAAAACTTTAAATTTATCAAGTGCCTCGGACCGTTCTCGTATAGGAAAAATATATCCATAGCGAGAGAAATCATCGATGAAGGTAATGAATGAATTAAAACCATCAACTGATTTAACATTAAAAGGACCGCATATGTCGGTGTGAATGATCTCTAAGACACCCGAACTACGCGTTGCTCCATCCTTCTTGATTCTTTTTACAAATTTTCCTTTGATACATTGAACACAATGGTCTAAATCAGAGAAGTCTAGTGGATGAAGTATCTCTTCCTTAATGAGACGCTCCATTCTCCCCCTCGAAATATGGCCTAAACGATAATGCCATAATTTCGATGAAGTCCCATTATCATTAGTTAAACTCCTCTTACGTTTATTTGCAACATCGCATACATTCATCACAGGAAATTCATTAAGAGACAACAAATAAAGCATGTCTTGCCTTAACGCAAGACCAACAAATTCATCATTAAATTTAAGCAAACATTTGTTGTTCCCAAAAGTACATTCAAAACCATCATCATCCAAACGAGAAATAGAAATAAGGTTTCTTTTCAAACTGGGGACATAAAGAACATTATTTAATCTAAGGACGAAGCCATCATGAAGAACTAGTGGAAGAGTCCTGACGGCTTCAACTTGAGCTTCATTGCCATCAACCACTCTTAGGCTTCGCTCCCCCTTACGATGGTTCGGGTCATAAGCAATCCCCGTGAGGAATTAGTAACATGAACGGTTGCACCAGTAATCAATCCACCATGTATTAGAGGAATAATGTGTAAAAAGAGACTCATCAACAAAGGAAATATAATCATCATTATTACCTTTCTTGGCGAGCCAAGCCTTGAACTCATCACATTCCCTCTTGATGTGCCCATCCTTGTGGCAGTGGTGACAAGTAGGACCACTCTTGGAGGTGGAGGCTTCAGTCTTCACATCACTCTTAGGGCGATCATAAGGAGTCTTGCCTTTGCCCTTGCCCTTGCCTTTCTTGTTGAACTTGCCACCGGACTTGTTGCCCTTCCCATAGCTATAGTTCTTCCTAAGCTCCTGAGTGATAAGGTTGACATAATCCTTGTTCTCAGCGCGCAGCCTTTCTTCCTCATCGCTGCACTTTGCTATGAGCTCAATCGGATTCCACTTCTTGTCACTCCCATTATAGTTAATCTTGAAGTTCTCAAAGACACTAGGGAGAGAGGTCATGATATAGTGGACTTGGTAATATTCCGAAAGAGGCATTTCAAGGTCCCTCAACTGATTTGCAGCATCAATTAGCTTCATGATGTGCTCCCTTACACTCCCCGACCATTATATTTGGAAGTCATAATCCTGGTCATGAGAGTGTTAGCAAGTGCTTTAGTGGAACCCTTAAAATGCTCCTCAACTTTAGCCAAGAACTGCTTTGCATTCTCATGATTCTTGGGAAGAGCACCTCTGATTTCTGGGTTGATAGTATGTTGCATTATCATCGGTGCAACTCTATCGATTCATCCCAAGTGGCCTTCTCTTTATTGTAGGCAATGGTGCGCTCCGCCAAGGTGTTGTCATTATCACCAATGGCCACTGGCGCAACCGGCTTCTCGGCACGGATGGAGTGATCTTTGCTCATGATGGCAAGGATGAGCTGGATGTCCCCCTTCCACTTCGGGAAGTTAGTCCCTCCAAGCCTCTCTACCTTGTCAAGGTAGCTCATAATGTAGGAGGGCGTCATCACTGAAATTTACATGAAATGAAGATTTTTATTAGTGATGTCAATCATAATTAAGGAGTAAGACATGTAATTAATCTATGTTGGCTTGATTAATCACATGCAACATGATTAAACAATTAATTTCGAGTCACCGTTGGGCAGAAACGAAATGAACATAATTGCTGGGCAAAGCATATAAATAAAATCAACTTTGGCCAGAAATTACTCATATGCTCAAAAATAATCCCAAAACAGTAATAAAATATCTCCGAATATACTTCTCGTTGGTTCCATTTATTCAAGACATTATCATAAAATTTCCAGCAATTTTCTAGCATTTGTTTAATTTATAGCATGAAAATTACGAATATTAACAAAATGTAGAAATTACTGGAAATTATTACAGTCAATAGACATCATCGGGTCGAGACAACCTAGGAAGGGAGGTCGCATTCGGCCTGGCCAACTAACGTCTTGCCGACGCCCACATGGGCCGCCAGCCCGTAAAGCCTTTAAACAGTGGGCAAGCCCGACGTAGGGTTGATCTCAGCCGTTCGTACATGATGGACGGCCAGGATCAGACATCGTTGGTATAAAACACCGACAAAATCGGAATCACAGCCAAACCCTAGTTCATTTTCTTTCCTCCCCTTTCCCTCCGTGCCGCACAAGAGCGGCGCGCCGTGTGCGTGTGAGGTGCGGCGCGGGCGGCGCGCATGAGCCGCCAGCGCGCGGGTCGCCGCGCGACGCAGGCCGGAGGCGCGGCACGGCCGTGATGCGCAGCGCGAGCATCGAGCGGCGGGTGACGGGGCGCAAGGCGGCGCGCAGAGGGCGTGAGGCACGCGTGCTGCGGGCCTGCGTCGGGCGCAGCGTGGCACGCGGCGAGGCGTCGAGCGTGAGCCACGGCGCGAGCGTGAGGCGCGAGCCCTGGGCTGGCGCTCGCATGGAGTGATGCAGCGCCCAGGAGCCCGCGTGCGCGGTGATTGGTGTGAGGCCCGTGATGCGGCGCTCGATGGTGGCGTGTAGCTGCAGCTCGCGGCGGCCGGCGAGTGCGTGATGCGGCTGCTGCGTAATGCGGCGGCCATCCCGAGCGTGCGCACGCGGGTGGCCGAGCACGGGCGGCGGAGCCGGACATGATGCGCGCGTGATGCGGCGGCCAGCCTGGTGCGTTGCGGGCATGGCACAACCGTGCCATGTGGGTCCCCACAACTCGAGGAGTGAGCTCAAAGGTAGGTCTCAATTTCCTCCATTCCTAACTTTAGGGTTTGTGCCTAGATCTAGGGTTTCGACATAAACGAACGAAAGTCCCCTCCTTCTTACTCGCTAGACCAAAAAACATTAAACCCTAGATCGGCTCCATTACTTCTAATCAGGGTAATTAGAGTCTAATCAACCATGACGAGTGAGTAATTAAACATGATTAGACATAACCGTAATCTAATTACACCTAATTAGCCACTAATCATAGGCAATTAACATAAACACCCTCAGCTGATGCGAAATTAGGGGTCGGAGATATGAATTCGCATCATTAAACCTAATAGATGCATGATCTTTTATTCTAGGTCGCAATAAACACATGAATGGTTCAAGATCTAAAACCCGAGGCTCGATACCAAATGTTAGTACATTAAACATAAGGATCTACTGGATTAGATCATGAACACAGTAACATAAACACATCAAACAGCGGAAGCATTAGTTGAGACCTGGGTTCGGATCCGACATCGCTGGAGGTGTTGGTGTAGCAGGGACGACGGAAGCTCGATGTAGTCGTTCTGGGTACCGTCGACCTTCCGGGCGCCAACGGCACTGCCCTCGCCACGGGTGCAGTCGCGGTCGCCGGACGTCCTGGTGAGGGAGGAAGACGGCGGCGGCCTTCGGATCGATCCAGCGCCGCCATCGATCGGGAGTGTAGGGGTGATTTTCGTCACTATGAAAACTAGGTTACGATAGTGATGCCGTCACCCCCTTTTATATGGCGCTGCTCGATCTGGGGCCGCAACCATGAGTTGGTTGCGCTTTCGAAAATGCATCATTAATTAATTCCTTAATTACTTTCATAATTATTTGTTTCTAAATAAGTCTGACACGTTTTTTGTTGCCTACAGATCACTTTCCAACAGCTGCCTCCCATCCCTCAGGAATTGGCCGGCTCTGTGGAGCGGCCACTCTTTGTGAATGACGACCGCAGGCGCAGATGTGATGTCTTCCTCGTTCCCTGCAGCGAGGAGGAGAAGCTGACAGCCATGGCGGCGGGCTCGCCTGATCCGTTCAAGGTGATGTGGATGGCCCAGTGCTCAACTAAGCTCGTTGCGTTCATCTTCTCTCCTGCAAAAGGGCAGTGGCAGGCCGTTGCATCCCCTAGCTGGCTGGAGCTGAACCCGGACATGCCTTCTATGGTGACAAAAAATATGTGTCCCCTTTCTCAGCGCAACTATGCCCATGGCTGTTTTTACTGGTTGTTATCGAATTTTCCCAAGGTTCACAAATTTCTTGTCCTCAACGTGAGCAAAATGGAGTTCGCATCAGAGACATGTCCAATTTATCCATGGGAATATGAAGTTGCTATCGTTGGGTCAGGGGATGGTAACCTTGAGATGTTTGTCCTTTACAATTATACACTGAGTAAGTTATGTGGAACCAGGCAAAACGATGGCACCTATCTGTGGAAGCGGCAAGAAGATGGCACCTATATTATTTTTATGCCTATCACATATAAGTATAACATGCTAGGTGCTTTTGATGGGAAAATGTTCCTGCAAGCAAGGGCATATCCCAGTTCTAAAGTACAAAGTGGTTGTTATGGGATAGATATCAACACTGCAGTACGTCATTCCAATGTTCGAGGGGTGCTTGGCAATGAATACAGGCCCCAATCAGCCCTTTACATTGGCTACCCACCGCCACTGTCTCTGCCAACTATATGATGTGGTAAGCTATCTTCTCAGCTTTCTTATTGAATGCGCTGTTTGCAGTAGTATATATTGTGACGAGGCTACACATGTGATGAACTGCAATCTGGGGTTTACATACAAAATGTCCTGCGTAGTTAAATAGTTTACGAATGTAGATACTACACAGCTAATTTATTTTCTAGTTTTTGTTTAGATATTAGTTTAATTATCATACTAGATGCCTTACTGCAGATTCATGACATCTTTTTGCTTAGCTGATCTATTCTGTTGCCCCTTCATATAATCTCTTAATAATTTGTGGCTTGGTGATGTTGGAAAGCTTGTGAATCCTCTTTTTTCTTGTGTTTCTCAGCCATGTACCTGTTTGTTTCAGAATCTTGTTCAGTTTTGTTGTGGATAATTAAACATATGCTTTTGTTCTATATTTACCGCAGTTACATAGTCTAATTGTGGTTAGTTATTACTTTGGTGTTAGAAAGTAGCATACATTATAAAGCATAATGCCTGCACTTCATTTAACAGCATGCAGATACAAGTTCGTTAAAGCATAGTACTGGCAGCTGCTATGCACATGTTATGATGAAGTTTTAGTTCCATTATATGTAGAAATCATCGCTGAACAATTAAAACAACATTAAATTAGAATTTATGGATTATAGATGTAAACGGTACTTTATTGCGAGGCTATATATGTATTAGATGTTATCACAAACACTCAACTGAAATATGGTGCCTCCAATCCAAAATATAAATCTTTGGAGATCAATACTATCTTCAGTAGACGCCTTGAACAATAATGTTAAGGGACATTGTTGTTTCAAATTTAAAAGGTCATATGGTTTGAAAATGTGACAGTATGCGTTTGTATTGCATCCAACAACAATCGTTTCTCACTTTTCCTCTTTTGCAGGCTCTTCGTGCCTTGGTTCTTTTGTGCTGTACTGCTGGTGTTCACTGCCAAATGGATACTGTACTAGACTTTGTGCTTCTGCAAGTTGCTGATGTCCTTTCAGTCTAGCAAGATATTTTGGTTGTGCATCTGGTTAATGTAACAGCTAGTAATTGATTAAGACATTAGGGTGGTGTTCCCACAGACTTGCTGAACTTTGTAATTTAATTTAGGTGACTAAACCTTACTATGATGCATGGGTGTTTAGCCTTTGGTTAAGTTATGCGCAGAAATTTGGTGCTACCTTAATAATGTGTGCAACAATATCAAGATCATGAGTATAGATCAATTGTTACTAATGATCATGCATTAACCTAATGTGAAAATTATGACCTTACAACACAAATGATATAGAGAGTACATTTCCACAGAATAGAAACCCAAAATTCCCAGGCAAAAATGAAAGATGAAAAGGCTAGCATGCTTCAAAATTTTGGTGACATGCACGAGTTCAACACTATACCTCTTTGAACTCTTTGCACTTTGAGCCAAGCTATCTAGAATGTAAGCGGATATTCTAAGCTGCAGCCTGATGGGGATATTTTCCGGAGTGATATAGTTTTTCTAGTTATAATCAACAAAAAAAATTTAGAAAAAAATCATAATCAATAGTTAACGTTTTTCCACAAGATGCGCAATCGATGATACTTATATATAGCTTTGTGAGCTTGGAGACTCCAGGACGCTCCAAGACGCTCCGAAGTCTCCAGTATCTTTGTAGCGGATATTCTAAGCTGCAGCCTGATGGGGATATTTTCCGGAGTGATATAGTTTTTCTAGTTATAATCAACAAAAAAAATTTAGAAAAAAATCATAATCAATAGTTAACGTTTTTCCACAAGATGCGCAATCGATGATACTTATAGATAGCTTTGTGAGCTTGGAGACTCCAGGACGCTCCAAGACGCTCCGAAGTCTCCAGTATCTTTGTGAACTTGGAGTATATATACCATGGTCCATCTTTCATAGTTAGATAGCTATGGGTAGCTCGATGAAAAACTAAGCTTCGAGAGTTTTCTTGGTACAACCAAGAACTGGTCCAACTCGGCACATCTAGCATAATAAATGTGGGTTCTGAGGCATGCAAGAAGCTATCGCAGAAATTTGCCCCCACCACTTGGAGCGGTTTCATGTCTACATGTTTGAAGAGGCGGTGCAAGCTCAATTAGGACAATTTCAATGAGAGTGTCATGAGCATTAAATTTGCTGACATGGCATGAGAGAGAAAAGAGGAAGTGTCATGAGATGAGAGATGAGTGTCACCACCATGACCCTCCACCGGTACAGTTCTTAAGAATCTCTTCTTGGTAACGAGTGTGATGACACTCTCCATTGAGACTGGCCTTACAAATCACCAAACTACCCCCTCCCCCCCCCCTCCTCTCTCTCTCTCTCAAGAGGCAAAGGGAGGTACAAATTAAAATTTTATAGTGCCTCACACTAGTAGAATAGACCTCTATAGTAGCGGACAAAAAGAGTCCTTAGTGGCGGACGGGAGAAACGCCACCAAGTGTCTATCACTATGGAGCTACAAAATTAGTAGCGGACAGATGCCCGCAGCTATTCTGTGTCCTAGGAAACTAAAAAGGTGTCGGTAGCGGTCTTAGGACCGCCACCCACCGACATGGTAAGAGCATGCAAAAAAAGGCGGGTCCCAGCCTCTTGGACCCGCCCTAGACACGCCGCCGCCCGAGCTAGATCCATGCGCGCCGTCGAGGAGGGAGGGGTCGCGCCTTGGCGGATATTGCCGGGGGCCATCGCACGAGCCACCACCGGAGCCGGATACACGAGCGTGTCGTCAAATCCACTCGCGCGTCGCCGGGGAGGTAGAGGCCACATGTCGCTAGATCCGGCCTAGGCCCGCCGCCACGTGAGGAGGGATGGGCCGGCCGCGCCTCGCGGGATCCGTCCAGGGGCCACCACCTCGCGGCGAAGGAGGGGCCGGCCGCGCCTCACCGGATCCAGCCGGACACCGCCGCGTGGGGAGGGATGGGCCTCGCTGCGCCGCCACGTGCGATGTATGTGACATCCCGTGTCACGATTAAGGTTAAGTACGTAATTACTAGCCTAATCACATCACTAATCAAGCACTAATGATAATCACCCAAAGGAAAAGAAGAAATAAAAAACAAAAAGAGAAAAGGGAAAATCTAAACTAAACCCTAGCCCTAACCCAACCCATAAGAGAAATGCAAAAATTATAAAAACACTACCCACATATTTTTGCACCACTGGATTGCTCATGTAAAAAGATGAATTTACAACATTTTTACAAAATTTTTGAACAAAGTTTTGAATGCCCAAAAATTCAAATTCAAATCTGAAACACTGTTACTTGTGAATTTTGTATGAATTTTTGGAGACAAGAATAGAACTTCAAACTAAAAGATGGAAATTCGGGCACATCATCCTGAAGCTCTACATACTTTTGGTTTTATTTTTGGAGCACCGGAAGTATGAATTTTACTCAAATATTCAAACCACAGATTTCAAAATTTGAATTGGACCTTCGAGCACTCGTTGCCCACCGGACAATGGCGGCCCGACTGCCGGTCCGGCGAGCCGCCAGGCCGCGCACGCGCCCCGCTCCGCCCTATCAGGTCGCCACGCACCCCCTGCCAGCGCCCGACCAACTTGTACCCGCCGTCCAACCCCGGCCGGCCGGGATTGAAGCCCCCCGCCTCCGGCCGCCGTCCCCGTCCGGCCGCTCCCCTAAAATACGCCACGGAGGCCAAGCCCCGCTCCCCCCATCCGCCTCAATCATTGCCCAGCCTCGTTCCCCTCCTCACCGCACCGCCGCCTAGCTCCCTCCCTCACCGCAGCTCGCGCCGGAGAAGGAATCGCCGCCGCCGCCGCCATGGCCGCTCCGTGCTCCCCGCGTCGCACGCCGCCTAGGTGGGCCAACTCTCCTCCCCTTCTTCGCCATTGCGTGCGCGAGCTCGTGCCCCAGCTTTCCCCCTGACGCGCCTCACTCCGTCACCCCAGGTCGTCGGGAATTTGGAGAAGGCCGCCGCCGGCAACGCACCGCTCCGCCACCCCTCCGTCGAGCCGCCTCCACGGCTAGCCTCCACGCCGTCCGAGCCCGCGCCGCTGCTCCCCATCGCGAGGTGAAGCTCCCCGGCCTTACCCCGCCCCCTCTCTCCCTCTAACCCGGACGCGCGCCATGGCCGGAGACGCCGCGGCCGCCACCACTCGTCGCGGGCCCGCTCCGGCCACCTCGGGGCCCCGCAACCGTGTCCATGAGGACCGCCGTCCCGCACACGTCATCCCCACCAAGTTTCGGAGCACGCGCTGCCCTAGAACACCGACGCGTCGAACCTTGTCGGCGCCGGCCGCCGCTCGCCGGAGCGCGCGCCGCCGCCTCTCGTTTAAAATTGTTCAGTGGCAAATCCGTAAATAGATCCGAACTTCATTCAAGTTTGAAAAATTCATATCTAGCGTTTGAAATGTCCAAAAATTGCAAACTAAAATGTTTTGGTAACTAGAAGACCTGTACTTTCATAAAAGTAACATGAACTCATCAGATCTGATCATCTTCATATTTTTACAAAAATAACAAAAGTCAACCCCTGAAAACTTAACTAAGCCATACTTTACAACTATAAATCCAAAAATAATGCCACTTGGCCAAGACCTTCACATAAACATACTTGAATTTCTGGCACTGGAAGATCTGAATTTCATTTCATATTGTTCAAGTTATTGCATTTCTTGCATTCTCTGTATTTAATTTTTAATTAAATCTGTATAAATTATTTTTGCATGAAACTTGGTAATTAATTTCCTCCTGGTACTGTGCATGTGTAGAAAAGTCCATGGTAATATTTGAGCATGTTAAGTAATTATTCTTGCAAGCCCTAGATTTAAATTCCTAAAAGGTTATTTTCAGCACATGTGTAAATAGCTTTGTGTTTCTAAAAATTATGTTTCTACATGTTTATGTAAATTACACTGTTCACCATGTCCTCTAGCACTTCATGGCAGGGTTAGTCAAAAGGTTTCACATACTTCACATATGTGTTCATTTTGGGATCAAGTTCTTGTTTTAAAAACGACATCGTCATTTCATGTGATGCTAAAACCCTAAGCCTAGGTTTCTTCATTTTTTGCATTTTAAAAACTTGCTAAAATGTTAGTGCTAAACCTGCAAGCACCACAGCACTCATGCCTATGCAATCAAGCCATTGCTCATGTATTAGTAGGATTATGTTGTTCGTATAATTGATTTCCTTAAAAGAAAACAAGAGGCATGTTCATGGTTGCTAGGGTTTGAGCAAACAAAACTTTTGATTTACACATTCATGTGCATCTTTACAAAACAGCACACATGCATCATCATCATCATCGACCTTGTATTCATGCCACTTATGCATTACATTTCATCTTATAGGTGACGACGTCGAATTGATTCCGCCGGAAGACACGGTTGCTACGCTCAACGCTTGTGAGGCTAGTGCTAACTTCGATCACTCTCAAGGCAAGCCCCGGTGCATTCCTATTATTTTGAAATGTCTTTCTTTATCACTCTATTAAGGATGATGAATGTGCATTTAAGTTCTAGGAGTTGATTGGAAATCCACGTGCATAAAATTCCTATATGTCCTATGTTGCTTATGTGTCATATCCTCGTTAGAAATGCTATGCTATATTTATGGAGTCAACGATAGATTGGGGATCTCACTCATGGCTTATGATTAAATGTGAACATGATGAATTTGGCTAAAATTGAGAACACCCCATTGTGGCTCCGCGAACAAGTTTGAGTTGTGTACCACTTGCATACCTTTCTTATGGGGATTGGTAAACCTATGTAGCTTGCAAGTTGTAAAGTGAGCCGGATATCTCACCGATCCAGAGGTGATGTGTTTGGCACGGTGGTTGCACGGGTTGAGGACCGTTGGAGAGTACATGGGTTAAGCCTTGGACGTGTTGTCGAACGGTCGCAAGGGGGACGTGTACTCGAGGTCGGTGGCCCCGTGATTTACTTTATGATGAACTCGCGAACGGTGACCATACGTGTTCTTAAATGATGCGTATGTCGTGCATTTGGGTCTTTTCCTGCAGGATTAATAATTCGATAATTATCGCCGTTTCCTCTCGGTTAATGAGTACCACTTGATTCGAGCAGTTCGCAATGTGTAGTAAAGAGGAGTTGATGAATAGCTTGCTGTTTTATATTGATATTAAATTGTATTGCAAACTCTTGTATTGCTAGCATGCTCACTAAAGTTCTTTTATGCAATAACCCTATTAATTTGGCTAAGTGATAAAATTGCCCACCTAATTAGCATAGGTGCTATTTATGCAAAAAGGCCAAGTTAAACCGGTCAAGCCCCATGCATCTAGGAGTCGGTCTTAGAAGGCCAAGTTGACGGGTAAGACTTGCGGAGTATGTTAGATACACAGGCTTTGCCACTACATGTTGATTTACAGGTTTCCCGCAAGCCGGGTTTTGTGATTGTTGTGGTAAGGTGGTTTGGGATGGAGAAGAACCCAAAGAGTGGACCATTGAATGGGTCCCTAGCTCTCCGACCCATGATGAGTGAGCCGTGGCCTAGGCCGGCATGGTTCACTTAAGTTATCTATGTATCGTCGAGTTATGTATTTCGCTTCCGCACTTTAATTTCGAACAAAGATCATGACTATGTAAGACTTCATTTCGAACCTAAATGTATCTTTATTTTCGAACCCTATGTTGTAATCAAGACTTAATTATGTAAACTTGTAATTCGTGGATGTTTGTTAATGTGATGCTATGTATGGTTGCTTCGTCAATCATCTCCCAAGGCGATCCGTACCACACTTAACTATCTTTCGGGATAGGGGTGTGACACGTGGTATCGGAGCCGACTTGGGATTTGCATCACGCTAACACTCATTCTAAAAATCTTAAACCCATTTTTGTGTCACGGTGAGGTACGAGTCTAGATAGAAAGGCCAATATAAGGACTATATAGAATGGTGGCAAAACTAACCCCGTGTTATGATTGTTTAAATATTTTACAACTACGGCTTGAGCAAAGGTATGTGATTGAGTGTTGTCAATTTTCGCATGATATTATTGGTGTGACTCGAATACACTCTTATTCGAGAGCTCTCCATGTGAGGCGAGGTGACATGGATTTATTTTTGGCTTGTTTCTTTTGAATTTGATGTAATGTTTCTGGAATCCCTCTCTTGCAGGTACATAACAACGTTTTAGATCGTGTAGTATCGTGTGAGAGGTGTGTGTGCCACCGAGGCGCTTGTCCGATATTCGTATCGGCGGGCGCGGTCTTTTAATTTTGTGAGGACGTACGAAGCGACATATTGAGCATTCATCATACTTGCATATTATCTCAATGAGACAATCACAAAAATTTTATCACTAGTCTAATTCTCACAAAAGGTGGAAAAACCGAAACCCTAAAACGTGGCAAAATATGGCAGATTTCTTGACTTTTACAAAATTGAGCATAACTTTCAAGTTACTTATCCAAATAAGGCAAATGAGGACTTTCTGGAAAGCTTGTGTTATGAACTACAACAATCTTCTAGTCTCAGGTCTTGCAAAAATCTGGAACGTAGCTAGAATTGCCCATTACAGAGAGCTGTTCTGGAATTCTAGAACGTGCTCCGGTTCTGTCCCTGTCGTAGATCGTTCATAACTTTCAAACGACAAGTCAGATTCGAGCTGTTCTAGGATGCGTTGGAAAGCTTAAGAAATTTTCTAAAACTTTCGTAAGAAAATAAAAATTTAATTTGGTCCAGAAACAGGGGTAATTATCGAGTTTCCGTAACGCGTCAAATCTGTCCAGAAAATGGAACCGTGTTAGGATTGCACGAAAAGTTTTGTTGTATTCTTTTGCTAAGTTGGTGCCATTCCATCATTTATGCTTTTACTTGTTTAGCATGTTTTGTTGTTGGATATTGAGTTTTGACTTGTGTTTCAAAATTCTCCGACAGATGGCCCCCGGCAAGCTCATGTTGGACCGTGAGAACCTCGCGAGGCGGGTGCTCGAGTTGGAGCAGGAGCGTGCTGCCCTGCAGGCCACCCTCGCCACCCGCGACGCCGAGCTCACCACATGCGACGCCGAGCTCGCCGCTCGCGCCGCCGAGCTTGCTGCCCGCACCGCCGAGCTAGCCGAGCGCACCACCGAGGTGGACACCCTCCGTACGCAGCTCGAGTATAGCGAGACGGAGCGTTGGAACTTCTTCGAGCAGCTCCACGATGCCCACCTTGCCCTTGAGGGCAATGGAGCCGCCGCTCTGCAGGCCACGCTCGATGAGCGTGATGCCCAGCTCACCGCCGCGAATGAGGAGAACTACGTCCTCTCCGGCCAGGTGGATGCCCTTCTCGAGGAGAAGGATGAGTTGGAGGTTACTCTCCCGGAGACTCGGGGCGCTAGGGATGCTTTGGAGGGAGACCTCCGGAACGCCCGAGCGACCATAGCGCATAACAACGCTACCATTGAGCATCTTCAAGCCGCCAACAATGCCCTGCACGCCATCCTTAATGGCGGACCTCCCGAGCCACTTGAGATCATCCCACCCGAGGATGACGTGGAGATGAGTGATGGCGAGGATGCTTCCGACGTCGAGGACAGAGCACCACCCTCTCCCATGAGGGATGACGCCGACTACTACGGCGATGACGACGAGTAGTTGTCACGTCCGGTGGTCGTAGCTCTATGTGTTGTAGGATTTGTAATCTCGTGAGGCATGTAACCGTGTTGGAAAACGATCCGCGTGTTGTTAATTAAGCTCTCCGAGATTTGTGTTTGTTTATGGATCACATGTGATGTAACCTAAGACCGTGTTGTATCGGATTTGTGGTTCCCGTGTATCAAAAAATTTCTATCATGTTGCTAGCTATGTTGGAATCTATGGAATATGTGTGTTGCCAATGCATTATGCTTATTTCATCAATATTTTCTTTGTACATGCAATCTGAAATTTTTGATCCCTTATGTCCAATGTCATATTTTCTTGCTATTTTAGCTCTTGGTCTACTGAGCTAACGTGAGAAAAAATTTTCATATGTGACAGATGGTGAATACCCGTCGTGGTGAAGCTTCCGGCAGTGGTCATGGTGCGAGGGAAGAGCAACTCCCTAACCCTCCACCCCTCACGCCGTTGGAACAACTCGTGTCCAACCAAAACGAGATGTTCCGCTTGTTCTTTGCAAGCCAAACCAACCAAGGACAAGGCCAAGGACCGCCACCCCAAGGGCCGAGGAATTCCACCTATGCCGACTTTTGGGCCACTCAACCGCCCAAGTTTGGTGAAGCTACTACCGATCCGTTGGAGGCGGATAATTTCCTCCGCATCATCGAGTCGAAGTTTGCTCTCCTCAATTGCACATCGGAGCAAAAGGTTCTCTTTGCGGCTCAACAACTTCGGGGCCACTCAACCGCCCGACTTTTGGGCCACTCAACCACCCAAGTTTGAGTATGTTAGATACTCGGGCTTTGCCACTACATGTTGATTTACAGGTTTCTCGCAAGCCGGGTTTTGTGATTGTTGTGGTAAGGTGGTTTGGGATGGAGAAGAATCCAAAGAGTGGACCATTGAATGGGTCCCTAGCTCTCCGACCCATGATGAGTGAGCCGTGGCCTAGGCCGGCATGGTTCACTTAAGTTATCTATGTATCGTCGAGTTATGTATTTCGCTTCCGCACTTTAATTTCGAACAAAGATCATGACTATGTAAGACTTAATTTCGAACTAAATGTATCTTTATTTTCGAACCCTATGTGGTAATCAAGACTTAATTATGTAAACTTGTAATTCGTGTATGTTTGTTAATGTGATGCTATGTATGGTTGCTTCGTCAATCATCTCCCAAGGCGATCCGTACCACACTTAACTATCTTTCGGGATAGGGGTGTGACAGTGTAGGGGACGGAGGGCGGCGGCCGCGCTGCCGCACCCGCGCTGCCGCATGCAGCGCCGGGGAGGGAGGGCGCCGCAGCGTGCGGTGTCGGGAAGGGAGGGTGGCGGCGCGCCTCCGCGTGCGTGGAGGGTGGGGCCGGCCACCGGCGAGGAGGGTTGATGCCGGCGCGCGGGGAGGGAAGTGGCGGCATAGGTGGTTTGGGGAGAAGGGGTGGCGGCTCGGGGGAGGTGGGAGAGAGGGGGAGAAAAGATAGAGAAGTGTGGCTGAGAGAGAGTTTTTATGTAGGGTTTAGAGTTGTTTTGTATGTCCATCACTGTTTGGTAGTGGACTCGGCTATCATAGTTGCGGGCCCGGATGTCCGCCACTATTTGTTACACGTAGCAGCGGACATGAGCCACCATAGTTGTGGGCTAGAAATGTCCGCCACAATTTTTTAAGCGTAGTAGCGGACCTTGTTGTTCTAGCCAAAATAGTGACGGTTTTTAAAAACTCGGCACCGTGATAAAATAGTGTCCATCATTATAGAGCGTTTTTGTAGGAGTGTCACCAACTCGTGGTAGGAAAATACTCGGAATGTATGTGTGTTGTGTGTTTTTACTTGCACGTGCGTGCGTTTGCGTGCGTGTGTGTGTGGGGGGATCGGAATTCACCGTCGAGGAAGCTGAGCAGAAACGGCGAATGGAACACACGGTGCAAGCGGAAGAACGAATCTTCCGTGACGAGGCGGTAGAAGGCGACGCTCGCCACGGAGGCACGAGCGCGATCGGCGTGGGAGGAAGAGAAGGATGCCCCCACACTATTTGGTCGGGAAGGGGCGATGGTTGTGCCAATGTCTCCGTGGCTCTGGAGACGGGGGTGGATCCGGCACACTACCAAGGCCATCGTTAGCGGCTGGCCTAGAATGGTACTCTCTCTGTCCTTAAATTGTTGGCGTTGTTGACTTTTATCATTATGTTTGAATGTTTGTCTTATTCAAATTGTTTTTCAAATATATAAAATTCTATCATGTTCAATCCTTTGTGATAAAATAAATCATAATAAAATGTCGTATAATTTTTAAACATTTGTTAATAAGACGAACCGTCAAATATAATAAAATAGTCAACAATGTCAACAATTTACCAGAGAGCTTTGAGCCTTGGATCGAGGTCGAGCTGTCTTGCAACTGTGACTTTTCGGACCATGGGCACATATGCAAATTGCAAATCCGTGTGCAGAGTCAACCCTGGTTGATTTTAGTTATAAAAAATTGCGATGGATCTAAGATAAGTTCGACAAATCTACTCAGATTCAATCTGTAGTCCAATTTCACATTCTACCATAGCTAAAGAGAATTTTCAGGGTTCATGCATTCAAGAAATGGAGGATAGAATTTTGGAGGACCAAAAGACATCTTTCAACCTTCACATTTTTCCTAAAGTGCTTAAGCTACCTCGACTCGAGAAGAGTATTAATTTTATATTCCCTAAAGATGAAGCTCCATGATAATATGAAAAGGCTACCGGAGGAACCTTGTGAGTGCGCCATCCACCATGTGTGGTAGGAGATCAGAGCAGGAACATCATGCCGCATTCTTGAAAGGTCTAGGTTTCTAGCCTTGACTTAATTAAGAGTTTTGGTTATGTTCTGACATCAAGTAAAAGGTCAAGCACATCATATTGGCAAAGCTTATCCATTCATTACAAGATGGTTAATTAGTCATATATTGATAATCAACGTATCATGTCATGAAGATGCTAGACAAACGATTGTTGTGATCATTGTGTTGATGAAGGTGTCGGTGGACACAATTAACAGTTGTGATGAAATATGAAGATACATCATATGTTTGGAATTCAAGTGACCATTACAAAGATAAGAACCATGACATGGTATGAAAATGTCGACTTGGTGACCGAAATAATAAAGTGGATATGTTGAATATATTTGATAAAGGATATGAGTGATCAATGTGTTGATAAATGTGTCAATTGATATAATGAACACTTACACTTGAAAACTACCAATGCACATCATGAAGGATCATTGGAAATCACTTGTTGATCATGTACAAACCAAGACTTGGTACTAAATGAGAATATCAACTAGAAGAAGGAATTCTTGTATTAATGTATATCAAGCGATGACGATGAAAATATGGATATCATAGCATTGGCTTATGGATTTTATGTGTGGTTATTGTGCAATGAAAAGAATCGAAATATGACACGCTTTGAGGAAAATCTCAAACAAAGACATTCTCAATTTGGTGGTCAAAATGATAAAGTAAATATGCACACTTAGAGGAAGTCTAAAACAAAGACATTCTCAACTTTGTGGTGAAAATGATAAAGTGAATATAATGTTGACATTGGATACAAATAGTGTTATATGGGAAGATGGTGAAGGTTAGGCAAGACTCAGCCACGATGGACCATGTGTGAGGGTGAAGAGCAAGCAAGCGGCTTGACGCCAAAGGACCAAAAGCAATAGTGAAGAGCGAGTAAAGGCTTAGCGCGATGAACCTTGCAAGACCATGTGAAGCTATGGATGATCCACATCACCCTTTGATTAATGTCACATCAATTGCAATTGATAAAAGAGCAAAAGTTAAATATTCAATGTTGAGGAAGGTCAAGTGTCTTGAAGAAAGTGAATGAATCACACTTTGTGAATTGATGAAAATGAAGACAATATCTCAAGAGTGTATTGCTCAAGACAAAGAAATAAATTTTTGGATATATGTGATTATTGATTTCAATCCAATGAATGTCCATCCAAATGGTGGAATTTTCATGGAGTTGGCATCCCTCAAGATGAAGAATAGTGATGAAAATAAGGTGTTCCTATTGGCATAGATTTCTTATTTGCTCTTGAGTATATGAATGTCGTACTATCAAGAGGGATGCAATGTTGATAGCCTTGCTTATGTCTCGGTGCTCAAAATGATCTAATGACCCTAGGGGAGAGTTTAACATTCCTATGAGTGGTATTGAAGGTTGTGGTTAGTTTGGATGGATATCCTTCTATATAAGGTTTTTGTAGATTCCAAGATCACCAAAATCAGCCTTCGAAGTCAAAAGCTATGAACATTTCCCATCTAGTTTCCTATCTGTTTTGTCCGAGTCGGAAGTTCCGATGCCATACCGGAACTTCTAACTGGAAAATCACAAGAAGATAGTGATGAAAATCCTTGACCCGAGTTAGTCTTTCCGGTCCAAGCATCGAAGTTCCAATACGGTCAGCCCAGAGGATTTGAATCTCGGGTCAATAGTCGTACCTAAGGTTTTGATACTTTTACCGAAAGTTGCGGTGTTTCCCACCCGGAGGGACATGGTCCCCGGAAGTTGGGCAAACCAGAAGTTCCAAATTGAACCATTGGAGGTTTCGGTGCAGGTGAAACCTTGACCTAACCTATGAATCGAAGCTCGGTAGTATACTGGAAGTTTCAATGCGGAGCGTCCAAGACAACAACGACTCTTTTTAGAGCATGTCCTATATAAACCCACCTTCGTCCCCGATGGTTGGCTGCTAGTTCTACTCGAAGAAATATACTTTTGAGCCAACAACCTCTCCACTCCCTATTGCTTAGTGCTAGATCTTGTGGCTGAGATTGGGTGAGAGATTGAGAGAGAAAGAGCAAAATTCCATTGTTGAGCACTTCAACTCATAGCAAGCAATCTTTGTGGCATTTGTTACTCTTGGGGATTCATTCACTAGATGACTAGGAGTTACCCTAGAGCTCCCAAGATTATGTTACCCTAGAGCTCCCATGATTATGGAGAGCCTTGGGAATTTTGTGAAGGTTTGGATTCACATCTGCAAGGAAAGGAACCAAGATAAGAAAACCGAGGAACACTTGGTGTTACCATGGAGAGGAAAAGGGTTGAAAGATACCCGGCTCAAGTGTGACCGAGCCCCTCAACGGAGAGTAGGATCCTAGTGAAAGAGTCCAAACTTCGGGAAACAAATCCTTACATCATTTGTGTTTATCTCTTCTTTTACTTATGTTTCATATATTTGACTCCATCTACTTGTTTACTTATCTCTAGTTGTTTCTATCACTCTAGGGTGCTTTGTACTACTAGTTGCTTGCTTTCCATTCAAGTAATTTGCCTAGAAGTGCGTTGTTCTAAATTTCCGCAACAATGTCTCTGTAATAGGAACATCCGATACGATATCGAAGTTTTGACTGGGTATTTTACCTAGTTTACTTCATAGAAAATTTTAGGTTTGTCTATTCACCCCCCCCCCCCCCATCCCTCCCACTCTAGGCAACATCAAGGACCTTTCAATTCTGTTGATGGGTTGGAGGGGTGAAGTTGAACTCATGATGGTGCTAGGTTCGCGAGCACACACCGAGAAGGAAGCATGAGGTATGAGAGGTTGAAGACGACTCAACTACTATTCAATTTTCACCCAATGATTCTTGTGTGTTATGTGAGGCAAACATATATATTATAGTCACTTCAAAACTAGAATGGCCTGAATTCTTACAAGATGTTAGTCGTTACTAATGGACAAATAGTGTTGTCTCGTTATGCATAATTGTCAACGTTTTCGTTATATGATGAGTCAAGGACATGACGCAATACGTTGAGAGATGTTTTAAGGTATGGCGGGTAGTGACATGACTCCGGAAGCATCACATGTGGCAAAAACAAAATAATAAATGGCACCATCAAAGGGACAACTAATAGGTCCAAGGAAGCTGGAAGGTGGAGCACACACATGCCGGATAAAAATGGCGTGAAAAGAGAAAAGATGTGGGATGAAACTAAGTGGTGTGATTTTTGGATCATCATCCAAGGATCGGAAAATGCATGAATTTTATAAGTTAGTATCTCTTTGTTTGACTCTAAAATATAACAACTCATATATAGTTCTACCAAATAAGTACTTCCTCCGCAAGATTGCTGGTTACTATACTTGGTTTATAAGACAAAGTTTGTGCTATAGGGGAGAGGTGGAATAGGGATGAGTTAGAAAGGAAGTGATCTGTTGAGTTGTTGATAGCATCCGAGAGCGGATAACAATTTAAGAGTGAGAACGAAGTATAATAAGAGCATTTCCAGCAAATTCAAATACAGATTGCCAAAAATGTCATTATTATGGAAATAAACTAAACAAAATAGCTTCCAAGTTTCTTACCTCGCTCTCCCAATATGTACATCCAAAAACAGCATCCTCTATTGCAAAATTGCGCAGTGTGAAGTGCTCCCAATCCTGGCACATGGTTGTGCCCACATGTGACCCACACCCACTAGCTTTTTTTCTCCTCCACTCGATTAGTTTGTTGCGAAACAATTTTTTAAATTATTGGAGAAGAGCTTTTTTGTTTCTTCAAGGTTTTTTTTTTTTTTGGAAAACCAAACACCAGGTTGTTCTAAAACAACTAAAAGATAACTCTATATTTTCGTCTCACGTCCTAGACAAAAAATTTAACACCTAATGAGAACTACATACAACATTACCATTTACATCATTTATTAAAGGTTATTTGCTTGGGCCAGTATAGACAGCAAGATACTCGGAACTTGGTCCAAATAAACGCCATCACAAAGTCGTTAGGTCAGTCTCAATCCCTAGTTTCAGTTCACGTTTCTTAAGAGTGCCACATATGCACTAGAGTTTGGTTTGGCAGATGAAATGATCTCTCATCACAATTTCATTTTCACGGTTTCATAGGCACACCAGTGAGACTGGCCTTATGTGCCATACTTTGTCACTTCCAACTAAAATAATTTGAATGTCACAAATACTGATATATGATAGAAATAAACCTTTCAGATATACATAGAAATAAACTGATTGTGGCATCAATACCAATACTGCGACCGTGTTCAATTGTACACACACACACACACACACACACACACACACACAATACCAGATATGCACGGGCATAACTTAACAGGGTCTGCAATACAACCGAATGTTTCTTATTACATCATCAGACATCACTTCAATAAAAATACCTTGATCTTCATGACTATCAAAATATATGGGTTGTGGCCTAACAGTTCAGTAAAACAAGCTCACAGCTGACACCAAATCATATTTAGTCTTGAGTATTAAAGGATGACGCACCAAATATGCCTCCCTGGTACAAAGAAGACAATGAATTCTGAATTCATATATATTGCACCTGCACAAACAGATAGCAATTTAGAGCAAGACTTTACAAGGAGCAGCAAAGAGTATTGTTGACTTAAAATGAACAATATTCAACATACGGACCTGCAACACAGGTGGATCCACGTAACATATAGTCAAGAGAATTTATGACTTATATGATGTATCGTAAACGTACACAATAAACAAACCTCGGAAACATAAGCTCCTTTTGAGCCAACCATATATTCTCGGTCCATGGAGTAATATATAGTATGCTTCTAATATTGATTACCCTTCCTTTTGAGGCATGGATTATCCTTCCTTACACATGAACCATGATCTTTCAATGCAAAAAAATATAAAAAAATTCAAAACATCCAAACAAATGTGATTGGAATAATTAAGCAACAGATTGCAGTTGTGTTCGTGATACGTAGTAATACTACAACTATAAAACACTACAAAATGGTGTGGACAAGATTGAAACCTAATTTTTTTACAATTAAGTAGTAATGACCATAGACAAAAATTGTGAGTACTTCCATGAGCTTTAAGCAGTACATATATTCATTTTAAATCAAACAATTATTAAAATTTTGTTTAGAGGTCAGGAAGTCCCTCTTCCTTTCCAATTGTACAGACTGAAGTCTTAAATTCTAAGCAGAATTTAGCCAATCTAACCACAAACTAACATAATCAGTGCAATGAATGGGCATAAACATTTTAATTATTAATGTAGGTTATTTCAAATCAAAGCCAAAAGATAAAATTGTGT
The DNA here is from genome assembly GCA_031894775.1 of Chloris gayana. Taxonomy (NCBI): domain Eukaryota; kingdom Viridiplantae; phylum Streptophyta; class Magnoliopsida; order Poales; family Poaceae; genus Chloris; species Chloris gayana. The sequence continues at coordinate 59,563 of JAUNZO010005151.1, forward strand.
ATCAGAGGATGAGAAAAAGATTATTATAGTTCTCCAACTAAATTAAGATCTTGAAGAACAAAAGAAAGTCATGTTTACCATGTATTTCCTAATGAAATATTTGCATCTGGTGAACATAAACTGGATTGAAACTAATATTCCTTCTCAAGTGAGCTAAACATTAAAACACCCCAACTACATAGTATTTGTTATCCAGCCACCAGCTCATTTTTTTACAGTTTCATGAGGCACTGAAACGGTTGATACTATTCATTAAAAGGAAAATAATTCTATTGAATTGATGCTCTCAATAAAGTGGAAAATATGTTTGTGGAACAATCGAGCAGTAAACAATATCTCTATTCCTAGTATGTGATCCCTGCAGTACAATACATCACCACAATTTAAATAACAGTATATATAAATTGAGCTGCTGATCATCAGAAAAGCTGTGTGATAACTAGGCAGAGAAGGAGTTTACCACTTCAGACAGTAGACAAGGACAGTGACGGCGGAAAATTGGTATATATGTGGGCATGTAAAATGTGATGCTTCAGCCCACACACCTTCTCAAGCTGCAAATTCTTGACATCCACTGAAAAGCATTCCAAATCTATCCTGTCCTCGGAGGAACTTACATGCACCCCTGAGGAGCTAAGGTCTTCAGGAAACCTCAGCAAGAGTAAGTACCTCTCTATTGCGCCCCTGATGTAATGCCGGAACCCAGGATCCAACGGTATAATCTTTTCCACCTGCCAATGGCTGGAACCATATTGCCTAACCATGTAATGGATGCTAACCTCTCCATCTGCAATGTGATCACGAAGGGCAAACATCCCGATCCTGCCTTCCCCTGCCTCCACAATGGCGATCTGTCGCCTGTGGCAGCTGGGAGGGAGGTCAGCAATAGAGAACTCCATCCCCTGGAGTCCAGCATGAGCAACTTGTCACGCCGATCCATCACCCAGTAGAAGCAGCCGTGGGCGTACTGGCGGTTGTTAATGACAGGGCTCCGTGACGCCAAGCCTGCGCCGTATGTCAGATCTCTCCAAGTCACATATGCCGCGGCGCACCACAGCCCAGTGGCCGAGGAAAAAGCGAAGGCGACCAGCTTGGCTCTGCACTGCGCCATCCAGATAACCTCGAACGAGGACTCTTCCGCCTCGTTCGCACAGGGACCGAGGAATACCTCGCACCAGCGGTCGAACCCCACGCGGAGCGGTTGCTCCACCGCTGCGGCGAGGTCGGCGGGAATAGGGGGCAGCACGACGCACCGGCGGTGCAAGGGTCGCAGACCGCGACCTCCGTGAACACCGCCGGCGATTCATCGCCGCCGCCTTCCCTGTCTTCCTCGGGCGCGCGGTCGAGGAGGGCGCGGCCGCCGCGCACGTCGCGGAGGACCCACCGGCTGGAGCCAGGTGACGACGGGAGGAAGGAGAAAGAGAAGTCCGCGGCGAGGGAGACGGCGCGGGCTGCGGGAGCGGCAGCGTTGGGCGGGATCGCGGGGTGGAAGCCGTTGTGGTCGAGGAAGCCGAGGAGCGGGGCCGGGTGGAGCGCGCAGTAGCGGCGGAGGAAGGAGCGGTCGGTGGCGAGGCGCCGGTAGGGGACGCAAGCGGCGGAGGCGCGGACAAGGTCAGCTGGATCCGGCAGACGGAGGAGGATCTCTGCCACGATGTCGTCGGTCAGCGCCGCCGCAGGCGGCGAGTCCATTTCGGGGCCGGCGAAAAACGGGGATTTGGGGGATCTCGGGGACTGGGTAGTCGGGAGCGTGATCCAAATCAATCAATGGTCGTGTCCGAGAGTCAACGATGGCGCGCTGTTGGTGATTGGTGAAGGACCGAGTCTTCGGAGTTTCGGGCTACTGGCTGATTTGGATGGACCTAGAATTTTTTTATCAATAACGGATTTTAAAAATCATTTAATATTACTAACAGCCGGACAAAAAAATTCAGAAAACTAACACACCAATCGCCCTTTAAACAGGCGATTTTCCGTCACGTGGCAGACACGGCCCTAATCGCCCGACCGGCGGGCGACTTTTAAAAAGATCTCTCAACCGGTGGGCAAGGGTGTGGCCTCCCATCCTGCGCCGCTTGTGAGGCCCGTCGCCGTTGGGTGGGTGACAAGGGAAAAATCAGCCACCCAACGGGTGACTTTTCCTCGTGTCCCGCGCCAGCACGCCGCTCTTGCCTGCCCCTCCCCTATTTAAACTCTTGAACCGGTGAAAGTGCCAAAATAATTCAAAAAAAAACAAAAGGGAGGGAGGGAGAGGGAGAAGAGGAGAAGAAAAGGGAGAAGGAGGGGAGGGGAGAAGAGAAGAAGAGGAAAGGGAGGAGAAGAGAAGGGAGGGGAGGGAGAAAAGGAGAAGGAGAAGAAATCTTAGATAAAATTTTTGTGTTGTTTTATAAACTTTTGTATGTTAAATAATATATGTAAAAAATATTATATAATGTATGTTATAGATTAGAGTAAATAGAATATTAGTTATAGTATTTAATTAAATCGTATAATAGTGTAGTACTAGATCTAGTTTATATTAATTATAGTATTTAATTAAAATCATATAGTAGTGTAATACTACATCTAGTTTATTGAAATAGATTTAGTTTGTTACGGTAGATCTAGTTTTTTAAAATAGATTTAGTTTGTTACGATAGATCTAGTTTTCTATGATACATCTAGTTTATTAAGGTAGATCTAGTTTATTAAAATAAATTAAGTTTGTTACGGTAGTGTATTATAGCGTAATTATTTTTATGGTTGATTTTTATAATTCAAATATTAACAATTTACTTAGTATGTTTATTAAATATTTGAATATATGTAATTATTTTATAGTAATAAAATCTATAAAATAATTATGATGATGATAGGTATGTCGGAGAAATTAGTGTTTCGATTTTTTACGGTGAAGGAGATATTGTTGAAGGTCCACAAGGGGTAGATTTTTCCGGGTTTCCATCTATATTTAGGGGAATATCAAGACCAAATGAGAGGACAATTAGGAGAGTTAAGGAGTGGTTGATGTGATTGTTTGAAATTGATTATGGACAATGCATGTTGCATTTGAAGGGTTTTATTAGTCGTGCAAGGCAAGTTTTTTTTTGAGTTAATCGATCCGAATGGTACAACAATTTGGAGGAAGTATGTAGAGAAGGTACGACACTATGGTTGGCCTCCGATTCTTCTTGCTCAAGCAGAATATAAAGAAGTGGTTGCTACGGATGAAGAGGAAGAGGAAGGTGGTCATGAATTGGACGAGACAGAGGAATATGTTGAAGATGTAGTGGAGAATGTGCCTACAGAGCCAACGGGAGAAGCAGACGAAGGAGAGCGCTTTGAGCATGTAGTTCAGGAGATGGCGAGAGGGGATATGGAGCATGAAAATGTTCTCGAAATAGACTCCTCCGATGATGAGGGTGAAATCCCTGTATCGGCGAGTGGAATAATGTTAACTTTGCTAATCTAACGAGTATCGAAGGGATACTCGGTGCCATGGGAGTACCACGAGAATGAGGTAACCGAGGGAGCTAGGTACAAAGATAAAGATGTTGTTCGAGATGCCGTGAAGTATTGGTCCCTTTCGGTGAAGAGATCATTTGTGGTTGCAAGATCTACGAAGAAGTTGTATGATGTGAAATGTGTATTATCATCTTGTCCGTTCCGAGTGCACGCTTATGAGGAGAAGTGGAGTAAAATATGGAATTGTTCTATAGTGAAAGATCATACGTGTGAGTTAGCGGAATTGGAGAAATGCAACGAGTGCACTCACATCGAGTTTATTCCCAATTATATGTATGCTAGAATTGTGGAGAACCTTAATTTTGAACCAAAATCTATTGTGAATATTATAGAGGAGGATTTCAAATACACAATCAGCTATTCAAAGGCTTGGAAACCCAAGCAGAAGGTGATAGAGAAGAGGTTCGGTTGGTATGAAGCATCTTATGACAACCTTTCTAAATTGCTTCACGCAATCAGCCAAATGAATGTTTGTACATATTATGACATAAAGGCGGTGGAGAATCCAAGTATGCATGGGAAGCAAATACTCCAGCGTGCATTTTTCGTGTTGGGGCAATGCATAAATGCATTCGGACACCTGCAGACCTATCATCTCGTATCGATGGTACTTTCTTAACTGGAAAGTACAAAGGTCGGATTCTGACTGCAATTGGTGTCGATGGGAACAACCAAGTGTTGCCACTAGCTTTTGCTTTTGTTGAGAGCGAGAACACGGATAGTTGGTACTGGTTTCTTGATAGGGTTAAGCTGGTAGTCGTTCAAGATCGCTCGAATGTCCATGTCATACATGATCGACATCCTGGTTAAGAGCGATAATGGATATGAAACATGGTTGTCACGAGCGTGGTCTTCCAGCACGCTGGTCGGATATGAGGACGCTCGAGAAGAGAAGGGGAAAACTCAATTTGAGGACGCCTCGGTGGGGAGAGGAGGGGCGCTCGCGCCGGTGCTAAGAGGAGCTCGGCGCGCGTCCATTTTATAGGCGAGGAGTGGGTGGGCGGAGGCCTTGCGCCGTGGTGCTGCTGCGCCCACACGTTCGCTTGAAGAGGAGGGGTGGATGGCGAGGGCGCCACGTCGTTGTGGGAGAGACGGAGTGGCTTGGCGTCGTGGGGGATGGCGGCGTGTGGCGCGAGGCGGATGGGGGTTCCAGTGGCCGGGGTCGGGCATTCGGTGGGGCGGCTGTCCGAGCACGACACGTGCTAGTGGCGACGTGAGGAGGTAGACGATAGTGGTCTATGCTGGGCCGCGCCCTTGTGGGCCACACGAGGGGGAGGGGAGGAGAGAAAAGGTGGCTGGGCTAGATCACGAGCTGGGCCAAGGAGAAAGAAAGGAGGAGGAGTGAGCCCAGGAGCAAAAAAAAAGGCTTTTCTTTTTCCTGGAAATTTTGTATATTTGAATTTGGTTAGGACTTGAAGGAAGTTTGGAGTTTTAATTGGAGCAACAAACAAATAAAGAAATAAAAGAAATAAGACAAAGAATCACTCATCAAGGTTATATTTAAAATTTTCAAAATTTAAATTTCTCTCTAGTTTATTTACTTAATGGAGTTTTATTTTTCAAAGGTTCACGAAACACAAGATAAAATTCTAAAATTTGAAATTTGACGTGAAATTTGAATTTAATTTTGCTTTTCGAGTTTTGGGGTGTCACAAATCAACATATAATAATCATGGCATAGGTCAACCAGCAGAGATACCATTGCTATGGCCAAAACAATCATGCATTATCTGTTTTCATCAAACCGAAAACCCAACGACAAAATGCTCGCTGTGGAGTGCAACTTCATAGTGGCCATATATATGGGTATTGTTGTGTTCAACACACTTATATTTTACAAAAACATAAAACGATGCATCATAAGCAAGCCACAATGAGAGTTTATTATGAAATGTCATGTTACAACATAGACGACACTGAGAGTAACACTCCAAACACATAGATCAACCAAAGCTTGATAACCATGTCATACCCGGCGGCAATTTAGAATTTAACAGACAGCTTCAGAGGACTAAGATAACAAGACGCACCAATGATACAATCACCACCTAGCTCAAAACCAGCAACATAGCACATAACAAAAGCTCTGACTTCATGTGAATTCAGTCCTGCAAACGGTTGTAATAATTATTATGACCATTATCACAGGTGCAATATAAACACTTGCATTGTCATAGTTTCAGTGATTCAAATGAAAAGTTGACAACACTTAATATTTTACTCAAATATCCGATCAGTTTATAAAAGCATTAATGACATACATAAATTTACATAGTTGATTGACACTTAAAAAGGCAATAAAAAGCTAATAATCAGTGTGTGCTATATCAAAGTGATGTTTTACTATTAACTGCTAACATTCTCACCAAAGCTCAATACATACTACATTACGGAAACCGGCTCTTGCTGTGTGCTACAATCTTTGTTGTGCACCTTGTGTCCGGCACACGGAAGACAACAAGAACACCACAAAGTTGAAGTTTGTGGTGTGCTCAGAATGGGGCACACGACAAAACTCAGCTTTGTAGTGTGCTAGAGGGTGGGCACGACCAACCTTGCCATGTGCCATGCATATGGGAGGACAATCGCTCGAAGGGCACGGTCGTTAACAAAGAGGTAACATCTGTGCCTGTCAAACAAATGTTGTTCCATGTGCATGGCACAAGGTTTCATTTACCGTATGCCCAGGGCATGGCACATGGCAAAGAGGCTTTCCTGTGTGCCACCCACCGGCTGACATTCAGCCTCCGAGGACTGCTAGAGCTAGCAGAATGGTAACTGAAAGGGCTTGGAGACTTGGACCGGGGTCGAGCTATATATCATCCGCGTCGAGTGAACTTTGAATGGAAAGAATTCGTTAGTAGGGACCAAGCTGTTAGTCTCTTGCCTTCGGTGTGTACGGCTATGCTGTGGGTGGCCGACGGCAAAGGCGTTGCCGTGTGCCCGAGCACACGGCAACCCGCCTGTTTCCTATAATGCTTATACTAAGGACAAGTACTTGCAAGCCGAAATAAATATTGTGATATATCATCAACATGGATGTATTTAATAAGGAACTTGATTCATATATGAATCAACTTATTACTTGGAGGAATAGTATAACACAATGCAATCTCGTAGGACAATAATTACTCTAATCACGCGATCTCACTTGCTACGGTGTTATCATCAACTAGGTTAATAATAACATATTGATTTATCAAGGTGAAGGGTATAAATGGTCAATCAAGGATCTAACATTTATATCTATAGTGATAGAATGTTACTTGTAAAGCAAGTGGGTTTCTACTGAAATAATTGTAAGGAATAATGCATATAAGAATAAGCTCTTAAGTAGGTGCAGTCTTTGCAAAAAAAAATATAGGAGCAATCATGATCAAGGAATAGGTAAACCTTGTTGGGAAACGCTATATCCTTAAAAGTCGTGTCTCATGTCGCTACTCATCTAAGCGTCGGAATCCTTCTTGAGACTTGGGCCTTCCGACGTCGTCTCCGACTTGGGGCTCTTGAGATTCTCTCGCAACTATAGTACATGAAGCTAATGCGAACAAAATAAATAAGAAAACTATCAAACTCCAATTAAAAATCCATTAAGATCGGAAGGAAGGTTCAGTGTATACCAGTGGGAGACATGGATAGATCGGAGTTTAGCAGGACAAGATATGTGTTATGGGGATTTGGTTTGGGGTATGTCGGAACTCGAAGTTCAACGGTGAAAGAATTGGGTCTAAACGAAGTTCAAATGGTGGATATGGTACATTAAGGGGGCGGGGGGGGGGGAGATTTTGTCATAAATGAGAATATGGTGGTCCGCAAAGGATTCCTCGTGTCGGGACGATCGCGTGAGTATAGGAATCGCTCGAAACGGAGTTCCGGATCAAAAGATATGAATTTTGAAAATCTAGTGACCTTTTTGTAAATACTTTTATGGTCATAGGGACCTATATATAATTACATAAAAGTATGGAGGGACTTTTCTGTAAAATATCATGGACTTAAAAGATAATTTCCAGGAAGTACGAGGGTCTTTCCGTAAAAATCTAGGGATTTAAACATAATACGGAAGAAGGTGAGGGGTTTAAGTACAAAACGCACATGCTTGGGATTTTAGATTTATTTCTGTATTGGAAATTCATGGACCAGGTCCACGGGTCCGTGGACCAGGTCTAGGAGTGGTCCATGGGTCTATGGTGGACCGAAGGGCTAGAGTGTAAATGTGCGTAACTAAGAGAGGGTGGTGGGTTGATTTTGAGAAAGGACATGGGGCAATTTGTAAAGTGGGTAAGCCCCTCGTGAATCGTGAAACAGAAGTCTGCCTCCTTCTTCTTCCTTAGGTGCCTCCATGGCGGGAGCCCGGAGCTAGGGGCGCACCCGGGAGAGAGGAAGGGAGGCCTCGCAGTGGGGGATCTCGAGGAGGAGGGCCTTGCGCGTCCGTTTGTGGTGGAAACTTGGGGAGGGGCGGTCGGGATGCGGCATAGTTTGTCGGGTAGGATCCATGGCCATGGAGCTCAAGAAGAGAAGGGGAAAGCTCGATTCGAGGATGGCTCGGTGGGGGAGAAGAGGGAGCGCTCGCACCGGTGCGAAGAGGAGCTCGGTGCGCGTCCCTTTTATAGGCGAGGAGTGGCGAGGGAGGCCTTGCACGGTGGTGGTGCTATGCCCACGCGTTCTCTTGCTGGGGAGGGGTGGAGGGCGAGGGCGCCACGTCGCTGCAGGGGAGACGGAGTGGCTCGACGTGGTGGGGGACGACGGCTTGTGACGCGAGGCGGATGGGGGATTCGGTGACCTGGGTTGGGCAGCGGTCCGGGCGCGACGTGTGCTAGTGGCGACCGGAGGAGGAAGACGACATGGGCTATGTGTTGGGCCATGCTCCTGTGGGCCGCGCGAGGGGGAGGGGAGGAGAGAAAAGGTGGCTGGGCAAGGTCGCGAGCTGGGCCAAGGCGAAAGAAAGGAGGAGGAGTCGGCCTAGGAAGGAAAAAGGGGCTTTTCATTTTCTTGGAAGTTCTATATATTTGAATTTGTTTGGATTTGGAGGAAGTTTGCTGTTTTAAACGGAGCAACAATCAAACAAACAAATAGAAGAAATAAAACAAACAATCACTCATCTAGGTTACTTTTAAAATTTTCAAAATTTAAATTCCTCTGTAGTTTATTTACTTAATGGAGTTTTATTTTTCGAAGGTTCGTGAGTTGCAAGATAAAATTCTAAAATTTTAAATTTGATGCGAATTTCAAATTTAAATTTGGTTTTCCAATTTTGGGGTGTCACAAATCAACATATAATAATCATGGCATAGGTCGACCAGTAGAGATACCATTGCTATGGCCAACGCGCATCATGCATTATCCTTTTTCACCAACGACAAAATGCTCGTTGTGGAGTGCAACTTCATAGTGGCCATATATATGGGTATGTTGTGTTCAACACACTTATATTTTACCAAAACATAAAACGATACATCATAAGCAAGCCACAATGAGAGTTTATTATGAAATGTCATGTTACAACATAGACGATACTGAGAGTAACACCTGAACACATAGATCAACCAAAGCTTGATAACCATGTCATACCCAGTGGCAATTTAGAATTTGACACACAGCTTCAGAAGACTAAGATAACCTGACGCACGAATGACACAATCACCACCTAGCTCAAAACCAGCAACATAGCACATAACAAAAGCTCTGACTTCATGCGAATTCAGTCCTGCAAACGGTTGTAATAATTATTATGACCATTATCATAGGTGCAATATAAACACTTGCATTGTCATAGTTTCAGTGATTCAAATAAAAAGTTGACAACACTTAATATTTTACTCAAATATCCGATCAGTTTATAAAAGAGTTAATGACATACATAAATTTACATCGTTGATTGACACTTCAAAAGGCAATAAAAAGCTGAAAATCAGTGTGTGCTATATCAAAGTAATGTTTTACTATTAACTATTAATCTCTAACAAAATTCGCACCAAAGCTCAATAGATACTACACTACGGAAACCAGCTCTTTGTTGTGTGCCACAATCTTTGCCGTGCACCTTGTGTTAGGCACACAGAAGACAACAAGCACACGACAAAGTTGAAGTTTGTTGTGTGCTCAGAACGGGGCACATGGCAAACTTCATCTTTTTCGTGTGCCGGAGGGCGGGCACGACAAACCTGACACATGACAAAGAGGTAAGGTCCGTGCCTTTCAAACGGATATTGTTCGATGTGTGTGGCACATGGTTTCATTTACCGTATGTCGGGGCATAGCACATGGCAAAGAGGTTTTCCTGTGTGCCAGCCACCGGCTGACTTCCAGCCTCCGAGGACTACTAGGGCTAACAGAATGGTAACTGAAAGGGTTTGGAGACTTGGACCGGGGTCGAGCTATATAAGTGAACTTTGAATGGAAAGAATTCGTGAGTAGGGACCAAGGTGTCAGTCTCTTGCCTTCTGTGTGTACGGCTATGCTGCGGCCGGGTGGCCAACGGCAAAGGCTTTGCCGTGTGTCCAGGGCACACGGCAACCCGCCTGTATCCTGTAGTGCCAATACTAAGGGCAAGTACTTGCAATATTGCAATATATTATCAACATGGATGTATTTAATAAGGAACTTGATTCATATATGAATCAACTTATTACTTGGAGGAATAGTATAACACAATGCAAGCTCATAGGTCAATAATTACTCTAATCACGCGATCTCACTTGAACACAAAGCATAAACAGAATAGCTAGCAAAGACTGACCTCATATTCTTCTTGGTGACATGGATGGTGGGTATCCAAAATATGGAAAGATACCGTGCACGAAGGGCATCATCCGGCCAACCTTTTTTATCTCCTTTGTCTTAATATCAAGTGAGAAACAAGCTGCATCCACTGGATTTCTTTTTGATTGACCTAATAGGAAAATATACCCTCCGTGTGCACCAACAATAAAGGAGAAATAACCCACAGGCAAATAATGGGTTATATCTATCATCTTCCACTCCCTAGAGTTCTGGCCTCCTCCGGATTGCCTAATCGAGTACTGAATCCTTTGTGCATCTATTTGACTAAAAGTCCCCAGCCTGCCATGTCCTGCCTCCACAATGATCACTTCCAGCTTATCATGGTTGGGCGGGAGCTCAACAGTGGAGAACTCCATAGTGCTCAGATTGAACTTGAGCAACTTGTTCTTCTCAAACACTTTTCTATAGAAGCAGTCATATGCGAAACAATTTTGACGATAATCTAGTACATTGCCATTCGGAGGTACGGTGAAGCCCAAAGCAGCCCAGGTTGTAGACGCAGCGATACTCCAGCTGCCGGTGGTGGAAGAGAAGATAAACAGACCAAATTTCTCCGGGCACTGTGTCATGCCCATTACTCTGAACGTCGTATCTTCCTCCTGGACTCTGGACGGAACGATGCAGGAATCGAAAGACATAATGTTGTGTTCATGGACCTGGATGGAGGCGAGGAGACCGTTGGGGATGCGAGGCAGCAGCAGGAATCGACGGGACAAGGGGTCGCACACCGCGAGGTCGGGGAAGATGGATAAGACGCCATTCTTCATCCAGGGCCCGTACTTGAGCAGGACGCGGCCATCGCGCACGTCACTGGTGCCCCATCCGTGCCACCCGTCACGGGGGACGTAGCATTCGAAATCGAAGTCGGCGGCGAGAGCCAAGGCGCGGCCAGCTGGCGCCGAGGGGTGCGGCGCCTCGGCGGGTCGGAATTCACCGTCGTCGAGGAAGCCGAGCAGGATCGGTGGGTGGAGCGCGCGGTGCCGACGGAGGAACGACTCGTCGGCGATGAGGCGGCGGAAGGGGACGCTCGCCACGGAGGCGCGGGCGAGGTCGGCGTGGGAGGCGACTCGGAGAAGAATCTCCCTCACTATTTCGTCCGGGAGGGGCGGTGGCTGCCGCGGCGTATCCGTGGCTTCGACGCGGGCGAGGATCTGGCGCGCCGGCGACGCCATCGTCGGCGCGGGGACTGCTGGAGCTAGAATGCTGACCGAAAGGGCTTGGAGTTGGACCAGTGTCGAGCGTGTCAGAGTGAACTTTGAATGGAAAGAACTCGTGAGTTGGGACCAAGCAGTCAGTCTCTTGCCTTCGGTGTGTACCCTGCCGTCATCAATCTTGGGAGTTTTAAGACCAACGCGTATGTATGCAACATTGCTACTCGGTGTGCTGGTTTCGACCCTGCTAGCAGATTTCAGTCACCAAAAGTTAATTTAATTAAAGTTTGTATAAAAGACAGAGGTGGCTGTGCTAATCACATTTTTGTTAAGGATCACGGTGGACTCGATACAAATTCTCAGATTCACACGTTCACATTCGACCAGAGTTAATAAGAACTTCCAGAGTTCACATTTTCCACAAACTGCTTAAGTTACCTTGGGAAGAGTATAAATGTGCCAGTAGCCCTACCGGAAATCCCTCATATGTCGTGTGTCATATTCTTTAATGTGTGTTTCTTTTCGAACACACGACAAAGAATTAGTTTACCGTGTGCACGGGAAAAAACACATGACTTTGTCATGTGCCAAAAAACCAATACACATGGCAAAAAAAGTACACACACAACTATTTTGAGACACGGCAAAGGAGTTCATGTTCTGAGCCAACTGTGTGTTCATCTTCATCCCCTTCGACAAACGATGACCAACACCCCCGCATGCTCGGTCCGCCTCCCTGTGGTCTTCGGTGCTGTCACCACCTGTTGCACTGCCACCACTTCTACCCACGACCCGTGGCCAGCGGCTCCTCGTCGTTGACACCTATCAATCCATGCCTTCCCTAACATCTTCAATGCAGCTCCCTCACTCTAGCATGCCCACTACCCTCCTGCACCACCACGGTCATCGGCATCCACAGTGTTGAGTTGCTTCGCCCACAACCCACCGCCCACCGACATTCCTACCTTCTCCCCTCCTGCTATGGTCGAATGGAGAAAAAGGCCCTGAAAACCCAAACCACCCTAAGTTGGGGTCCGAACCAACACCAGCCTCCACCACTAGCGATCTATGGCACTGTACTGCCTCACTATGCTACCTGCCTCGCTCGCGTAGTGAAGCTAAGTTGAGCCATGCTACGTGGTAGTTGAATCAGCTGATACAGCTACAGTTAGCCAAATGTATTTTTTCTAGTATTTTATGCCCGAAAGAGGAAATTTTGGGAGAAGCTGAAAAGGCTAGAGGAGGAAGTTGGTGAGGTAGTGTGAATGCCTCCGACCGTAGGCAGTAGGATACAATGGGTGTGATAGGTAGCCAGGGGCAGTAGGACACCAAGGCAGGGATCATATGCCTCGGTCATTAATGCAATAAAGGGGGCGAAGGTGACCCTGAATAACTATAGGTTGGTGAGCACCCTAGTAAGGAAGCACATGAGGTATCGGTACTTGTTGAGAGGTTGAAGACGACTCAACTCCTATCCAATTTTCATCCAATTGTTTTGATGTGTTGAGTGAGAGAAACGTATACTCGTATTATTCTTCCATGTTGTTAGGCATCATGGGATGAAATGTTTCCTCCTTATGCGCAACTATCAACTTTTTCTTGCTTTAATGATCTTAGAAAAAAAATAACATTAGACATAAAAGAGATACCCAAGATATGGTGGCCAGAGTCAGAGTCACGAGAGTTTCACGTGTCAATCGAAGGAGAAAGGAGTACCAGCAAAGGGTCAACTAATAAGTCAATCGAAGGAGAAAGGAGGGGTAGAGGCATGCAAAACAAATATGGCAGAAAAAGGGAAAATATATGGAGATGAAACTAAATAGTGTTGTTCTTTGGACATCATCGGTTTAGAACGCATGGATTTGTAAGTTAGCATTGCATTATTCAACTATAATATATAGCAACTCATATATAGTTGTAGCAAGTTAGAACTTCCTCTTGCCGCTTACTACTTCGTTTACATGACAAAGTTGGTGCTATACGGAAGAGGTAGAGTAGGAATGATGCTATAGCAACTGGGAGAGGATAATAATTCAGAGTGAGAACGAAGTATTAATATATAAGAACATCTCCAAAAAATTCAAATTCACATTCCTGTGTCTTATTTTATGGGAATAAACTCAAAAACTAACCCTATATTTATTCATAGTTGCTCTCAGTATAAGCACATTCAAACAGCACTCTCTATCACAAAATTTGCCTAGTATTCCCAATTCTACCACGTGTTCGTTCCCACCTATGACCCCACATCCACCAACCTTCTCTCTCCTCAGCTCCGTTGAAGAAGAGTTTTTTTTTGTTGATGTTGTTCTAAAAAGTTTTTGAAGGACCAAGCACCATATTATTGGAAAGTTTTACTTTATTGCATTGTTGGAACTGCTAAGTTAGCAGGAAAATCAAGACAATTTTATGTCTCCATCTCATCTCCTAAACAAATAGCCAAAAAGTTTAATACCTAATGAGAAATACATACAGCATTACCATTTACATCAAGTTATTATTCCTTGGACTGCCATAGAGAACAAACCCAAAGGCACTTAGCATTTGGTCCAAATAGATGGCATAACAAGTTGTTGAGTTCCATACTTCCGTCACATCAACTAATAGTTGTGTTCAATACACACACACAATACCAAATACGCAACCGGATGTTTCTTATTACATCATCACACATCACTTCAACCAAAACATGTACCTGGATGGCCGTGACTATCAAAATATATGGGTTGTGGCCTAATATAGTTCGTACAACAAGATCACGACAACCAGATGTTTATTATTACATCACATATCACTTCAACCAAAACATGTACTTATATTGATGGCCATGACTATCAAAATATATGGGTCATGGCCTAATCTATACTCCAATATGACGTTTAGCCTTGAGTAGTCACGGATTTGGCTCCAATCATATCCTGATAAAAAAAAAGACAATGAGTTCATATATAGTGCACTTCCACAAACAGATATATAGCAAGTGATAGCAAGACTTTAAATCAACAAAGATATAGACCTAGGTGAGTTGATCATGAGAAATAATAAAAAAAGACCAGCTAAGACTCTTCTTTTTTATAAGGACGAGCTAAGAGTATTATTATGACTTATGAAAAACTATGTTCAACACATGAACCCACAGTTTTTTATACATAGGTGGACCCACATAACAGATAGCCAAGAGAATTGTTATAACTTATATGATGAACCGTACACAATATAAAAGCACTGGAAACATTAGCTCCTTTAAAACGAACCATATATAATGCGTCCACTAAGTAATATATGGTATGCTACCATTCCTTTTTTCGAGATGTGGATTATCCTTCCTTACACATCAACCATGATCTTTCAATGCCAACAACTGTATTTAAAAAAAGGATCCAAAAATGTAATTGGACTATGCAAGAAACCAGTATATTCCTTATTTTATGGGAATAAACTCAAAAAAAAATTAACCCTCTAAGTTAGTCATCGTTACTCTCAGCATATGCGCATTCAAACAGAACTCTCTCTTGCAGAATTTGCCTATTATTCCCAATTTACCACGTGTTGGTTCCCACATATGACTCCACACCACACCCACCAACCTTCTTCCATTGGAGAAGAGTTTTTTTTTGTTGATGTGCTTCTAAAAATTTTGAAGGACCAGCACCACATTATTGGAAATTTTTCCTTTATTGCATTGTTGGATAGAGAACAAACCCAAAGGCACTTGGCATTTGGTCCAAATAGATGGCATAACAAGTTGTTGAGTTCCATACTTTGTCACTTCAACTAATAGTTGTGTTCA
The DNA here is from genome assembly GCA_031894775.1 of Chloris gayana. Lineage (NCBI taxonomy): Eukaryota > Viridiplantae > Streptophyta > Magnoliopsida > Poales > Poaceae > Chloris > Chloris gayana. The sequence goes on from JAUNZO010005151.1 coordinate 74,788, forward strand.
ATACACACGCACAATACCAAATATGCAGCCGGATGTTTCCTATTACCTCATCACACATCACATCAACCAAAACATGTACTCCATTCGTCCCCTTTTGTTTAATGCTTTGTCCCTCAACACGGATACCAACGAAGAGGGTACGGTCTGCTATTATAACATCGTGTACTTGCTCGGTGAGGATGCGGGTGCTCCAGGACAAACGCTCATCCCCTTTCATTCCTTCCCGCGCTCGTCTCCTCCAAAGGCTCTCACAAATGTCCGTCCTCATTCTATTCTATCTCTCCCCACACATCAATTTCTTTAGCTAATAAAAGCTCTTGCATCTTAGCTTAACGACAGTGCAATGGTGTGCCCGGATATTCTACACCACGACAGCTTTCTCCAACCTTGTCCATGGTGGATCTCGGGCGACCGCAACCTGCTTCCCTGGTAGGAAGGCGACATGTTCTCCCGATTCCACAACATTGTCCTTTCATTTCGCGCTCTGCCCGACCACCGGGGACGGTGCCATCTGCTGGTGGTGTCGCCCCAAGCTCAGCGACATGGACGAGGATGAGCTTGCCGTTTGTGAAGTTAGTGAGCTTCCCCAAGCTCGGTTGAGCGGCCTTCCCCTCGTCCTAGGTGCATGTGCGGGCGACCACCACGGCCTGGATTTGGGTGGATTTGGATTGATCTTCGGTCGATTTGGATCTTGAGCTCCGGGGACTAAGCATCGACCACCACAATCTTGATTTGGGTGAGGAGGGGGCTGGTGGTAGGGCGGACACTGCCAGGATGACCAGCACAGCAGGAATCGAGATGCTGCAGCGGGCACGCCGAAGAAGGTGTGGGCATGCACGTGTGGGAGATGAGGGACGAGGAAGAGGAATGGTGAAGATCGGTGTGTGAGATCGAGTTCCAGCCATAGAGGATCCCGGTTGTATGTCGTGAATGAGGCAGACTTGCATCGGAAGACAAGAACGTCAAACATTTTGGGAAAAATGGGTCATGCTAGAACTGTAAACATTTCGGGACCGAGGGAGTATCTTGCTTCGGTCGATTTGGATCTTAAGCTCCAGGGGCTAAGCATCGACCACCACAATCTTGATTTGGGTGAGGAGGGGGCTGGTGGTAGGGCGGACACTGCCAGGATGACCAGCACAGCAGGATTCAAGATGCTACAGCGGGCACGCCGGAGAAGGTGCGGGCATGCGCGTGTGGGAGATGAGGGACGGGGAAGAGGAATGGTGAAGATCGGTGTGTGAGATCAAGTTCCAGCCACGAGAGGATCCCAGTTGTATGTCGTGAATGAGGCAGACTTGCATCGAAAGACAAGAACGTCAAACATTTCGGGAAAAATGGGTCACGCTAGAACTGTAAACATTTGGGGACCGAGGGACTACCTTGATGGCCATGACTATCAAAATATATGGGTTGTGGCCTAACAGTTCGTGCAACAAGATCACAGCAACTAGATGTTTCTTATTACATCACATATCATTTCAACCAAAACATGTACTTACATTGATAGCCGTGACTATCAAAATATATGGGTTGTGGCCTAATCTATACTCGAATTCACATATAGTGCACTTCCACAAACAGATATATAGCAAGGGAGAGCAAGACTTTAAATCAACAAAGATATAGTCCTAGGTGAGTTGATCATGAGAAATAAAAAAAAGACCAGCTAAGACTCTTCTTTCATTTTATATAAGGACCAGCCAAGAGTATTATTATGACTTACGAAAAACTATGTTCAAAACATGAACCCACAACACAGGTGGGCCCACATAACAGATAGCCAACACTACTGGAAACCGAAATAGTCCTGTCGTAACTTCGGAACGCACAGGGAAATCGGGCTCGGGCGCACAGGGAAATCAACCACGTCCCCAGCCAATGAAACCAGAACCCTATCCCTTTCTTTCTCCGAAGTCGTTCCTCTTTCTCTCTCCCAAGAGCCGCCGCCCCCATCACCCGATTCCAACTCTGCAGTATGCGCCCGACTCCTCCGCCGCCGCCGTACCCGCTTCACCAGCTAGGTTCACATATTTGCTAGGCTGAGTATGAAATGTGAGTGTAGTTCTCAGCTAATGTGTAGCAAAAGGAAGAACTTGTATGTTCTAGACTATGGGTCCTTTTTGATATATGTATAATGTTGACTATTGAACCTCTTTGATCGAATGTGCCTGCCGGTGATATTTGCTCGTCGATCCGACTGTTCAAGCTGATGTATTTCCTATGTGGCTTTTTTATGTTTTCCTAGATACAATTTTCCTGTCGGCCTGGATATAATTTCCTTGAGGGCTAGCCGTCAGAAATCATTTCCATGTGTGCTAACCGTCAAGGAAATTATAATTTCCCTGTCGTCATATCTCTGGCGGCTATTCCTCGACGGTTCACCGACAGGTTTACTTTCCCTGACGGTATTTTGTATTTTCCAATGGGTTTTTGGCTCACATGGATATTCCGGTTTCCAGTAGTGCAAGAGAATTGTTATAATCTACTAATATATAAAAGATGCGACCCACTAAGAGTCATTCAATGCTATTTCTCTAGCTCCACGTTGCGCCACATCATCTACAACCCACTAAGAGTTATTCAATGCTATTTCTCTAGCTCCACGTTGCGCCACATCATCTCAAATAATTTTAAACATTAGATAAAAATTGAATATTGGCGATTAGTAGCTATTTTAAACTTTTCAAATCTCTGTCACGTCGTCTAGAAAGTTAGCACTTCCGATTATCACCTCGACTCCCATCTATCCATCCATGCATCAATATCATCATGTCACTTCATGTTATCCGATCACCACAAATTAAGATAGAGAAACTATTGTCTCCAAATACCTCCATTACTGCTCCACCTTTTGTTCCTATGTCTTTTTTATTTCTATTTATTTTCTTCATATTATATAATGTACCGCGGTAACGCGCGGGTATCATCTAGTTTATATGATGAATCGTACACAATAGACAAGCATCAGAAACATTAGCTCTTTACAACCAACCGTATATAATGGGTCCAATAAGTAATATACGGTATGCTACCATTCCATTTTTTTGAGATGTGAATTATCCTTCCTTACACATGAACCATGATCTTTTAATGCCAACAACTGTATTTTTTTAAAAAAAAGATCCAAAAATGAAATTGGATTATTCAAGCAACCGATTGCAATTATACCACGGTACAAAATAATGACACAACTATACACCACTACAAAATGGTGGAGACAAGATCGCCAACTACAAATTTTACAATAAGTAATAATGACGGTCTACAAAATTGGGAGTGCTTCTGTCAGCTTTAAACAGTATACATATATTCATTTTGAATCAAACAATTATTAAAATTTTCTTTAGAACTCAGAAAATTCGAAGTTCCCCACTTTCCAATTGTACAAACTGAAGTCTTTAGTTCAAAGCAGCATTTAGTCAATCTAACCTCACAGCCAAACTAATATGATCAGTGCAATGATTGGGCCTAAGAATTTTAATTATTAATTTAGATTATTTCAAATCAAAGAAAAGAATAAAACGGTGTATCAGAGGACGACAAAAAGACTGCTAGACATCTCCAAATTAAGATCTTGAAAAAGAAAAGGTAGGTCATGTTTAACATGAATGAGTTTTTCGCAATAAAATATTTGCATCTGATGAATATAAACGATTGAAACTAATATTCTTCTCAAGAGATCTAAACATTAAAACACTACAACTACATAGTATTTTTTATCCAGCTCATTTTTTACAGTATCATAACATCATGAAGTCACTCACTACAATGGTTGACATTACTCACTAAAGGAATAATCATTGCATTGAAATGATGATCTCAATAAAATGGAAAATATGTTAGTGGAAAATCAAGCAGTAACTCTAACTCTGCTCCTACTTCCTAATATATGATAACCTCGGTACAATACATTACCACAGTTTAAATAACAGTATATAAAAAAAGAGCTGTTGAACATCAGAAAAGTTGTGTTATAACTAGACAGAGGAGTTTACCACTTTCAACAGTTGGCGAGGACAGCGACGGCAGAAAATTAGTTTATATGTGGGCATGTAAAATGTGATGCTTCAGACTACACACCTTCTCATGCTACAAAGTCTTGACGCCCATTGAAAGACATTCCGAATCTATCCTGCCCTGGGTTGAACTTACATGCGGCCCTGAAGAGCTAAAATCTTCAGGAGAACTCAGCAGGAGAAAGTACCTCTCTGTTGTGTCCTTGATGTAGTGCCGGAACCCAGGATCCAACGGTATGATCTTCTCCACTTGCTAATGGCTGGAACCGTCTTGCCTAACCATGTAATGGAGACTAGCCTCTCTTCATCTGCAATTTGATCGCGAAGAGCAAACATCCCAACCATGCCTTCCCCTGCATCCACAATAGCAATCTCTCGCCTCTGGCAGATGGGAGGGAGGTCAGCTATAGAGAACTCCATCCTCTTGGTGTCCAGCACAAGAAACTTGTCACACTGATCTGTTGGCACACCCTTGTATTGAAGCACAAATATGATACAGAGTAGCAGGGTTACAAGTAGGAGTAGAAGTAGAAGGGGTGTGAATCAGAGAATACAACTGGGGATGAGGATTGGAGAACCCTAGAGGAGACGAGGAAATCGGAGGAGGAAGAAGAACGATAGAAAGGGGATAAGTCGTAGCTTGTGATTATTGTTCGATTGATTGATTTCCCTCTTCGATGTGTTGCTTGCTTCCTATGTAACCTGCATGTTGCTTCTGTCATGGGCTTCGACCAGTAGATGCAACCCGGCCCATGGGCTGGATCCTGACATTCCCTCCTCCTTAAAGGACTTGCCCTCAAGCGGACACAGAAATGCAACTCCGTCAGTATCCCAATTCTTGCACATGTTGCAAACTTGAAACTCACCAACCATATTTGTGTGTAAAGCTTCAGATTGCTTGACTTATCAGCAAGGCTCGTGGATTCTGTAACAAAACCAAGAACTGAACCAGATGACCATAAGCCTCTGTAGCAAACTTCACCATGGCCATTTTCCAGCTCCATGAAAGTTGTTTTATTTTGTTGACCTTCAAACAATTGCAGCAAAGCTCCAACACTGTCGAAACTCTTGACTTGATCTCAAGTGAGAGAGTAATAACCAATGGCAATTGCAACAGGAGAAGCTTCAGGAACAGAATATGAGACATAGAGTGATGATGCATCAGTACTATCTGTCTTGGGTCGCTTGGTAAAAAGGTCCTTCTGTGTGACAACCAATGCTGTTGAATTTCTCCTGGACAAAAGTTGACATGTCTCCATGCTAGCTCTTTCCCACGCACTAGTTGCCTCACAGAACCATGATAAGACCAAATTGTTTGAGCCATGAGCGAACACCTATATCTCACTACAAGCCAACAATTATTTGTGGTTGCACTTGAACGACAGTATGCCCAGGTTTTAGCTAACCAGTATAAAATTGCATGTTCTCCTGCCATTGGACCACCTGGACTATCCATTCTATTAAGCTCAAGATGATTAACAGAATTGTAGCGATCACTCAACTCAATGTATCTTCCAGGGCTACATTCACACATTGTCAGAAAACTCATAGGCACATTAACTGAATATTGATGGACAAAACCACGATTGACATCACCTATTGATTTGTACGGCCTTGAATCTTCAGATGTGCATGTTGCTACATATCTTAGAATCCCTGGATCCCATTGCCTCAAAGAATTGTACGGTCCCTTGTACTCCATGCCCATAAGACAAGCATCAGTAAAGAGCACAAACACATAAGCTTCACTGCTCATGTATTCTTGCCAACAAAATCTAGAAAAGATCCATACAATATTCCAGTGTACAAACTCTTGCTGACAAGATCCACATAAGCTAGCAACCTTGTCACACCAATAGCTTACTGAAAAATGAAGCTGGGCACTAACAGGCACTTGACAGTAGCCAATGATCTCTAGTCGCCACCTTTCACGCAAGAAAAGTCTACAATTACCACCACACTTCTGCTGCATTTCTTCTTGAATTACTTCCAAGTTGAAAGATGCAAACTCAATATCCTGTAGCAATATGGCCAGCAGTTTGAGAGAATAATCAGAGGAAACAGCACACTAGCAAGCACTTGATCTTCACTAATAATCTTGAGCTGACACCATTCAACCAAGACACGTCTGCAATTAGCACCAGACTTCTGTTGTACTTGGCCCTTCAATAAGCACACATTGTAGCCATGGAACTAGCCCGTTCATAGTAACAGGAGCACTAATACTCTGTAGATGATGAAATAACCATGGTGGTTTCCAAATCAAATAGAAATCCCAACTCCGAGAACCTACATTGCTCAAGGTGAAAGATGGCCACGGCATTGTTCGTACCTTAGCAATGTCTATGTATTCTACCATGCCACTTGTATACATAAAACATGTTAGAGAACCCATTGGAAATCCAGATTTATCCCCGTATGGTACCCCTTTGTCATGTTGCTCCATCACTTGAGGAATGTGCCATTCATCAGAATCAGAAAAGCCATCGTAAAGTATTACCTCAAGCAAATGGTGTGTGTCACGTGCGCTGGTGGCAGGACACAACTTAAAGACATCGCCAAATGGAATGTGAATATTGTCGTTGTGGCCGGGTGTCAAAGACTTGGTGTGCGTAACTTGCACAAGCTCCTTGGCCGTGATTGGTGTCGCAGATGTTGTAACCTAATCATCCTCATGGCGGCCAAACATCGAACAGTTGATGAGTGTGTCGGTGATGATGTCACTAGGCATGTCCGAACAGTTGATGAGTGTGCTGGTAATGACGTCATTGGGCATGGCCGTGATGACCGTAGGTGTAGCAGCAGCACGAGCGGAGATGAGGACGAGCCATTAGTGAATCAAGTCTCAACCTCAAGATGTCGTCGACTCAATTTTATGAAGTGTGAGGAGGACGAACAGTGGCGAAGCCAGGATCAAAATCTACCTGTGACGGAGGTACCATACTAATTTGCATGTATACTAATAGGAAACTATAATGGTATGAAAATATAAAATTTTGATAAGTAATTATTGGTTGAATGTATATGCTTAAAATTTGATTTTTTTTCTTAATCCAGCTGCTATCTGGATTTGTTCTTTTAAAAAAAATCACTTTGATGACTTGCCCTACTGGCCATCCATCTCGATCTAGTGTCAAGGATCGTGGAGCGCTGGAGGCCGGCGGCGTGGTGCACACAATCCCACGAGGCATTTCTCTGTCTCAAGTCCGAGTTTTTTTTCTTGAGAATGTCTCAAGTCGGAGTTCTGATCGAATGGAAAGTCTAGAAAAAAAGCTCAATCACCAACACACCAGCCCGTAATCCCCTTGCAAAAAAGAAAAAAAAGCCCATAAACCGTAATGGTTAGCCCGTTCCTATTCCTCTTCTTCCACGCAACACAAAAGCACAAGCGGCCTCCGCTTAGTTTGGCCTTCGGTGGCTGGCTACCGAGAAAACTGCAGCACTGCAGGGGGTCTCACCGGCAGTGGGAGGTATGGCAGGAGCCACAGCTTGCCATACTAGTGGCTTCGCCACCGAGGACGAAGAAGGGTTTCGCCTACACTCAAGTTACCTGTGGAATTGGACTCGCTTCGAAGACTTCCGCTACGTTTAAGTGGAAGATCGCTTCTGCCATCAACCATGCTTAGTGTTTCGCTTCCGCTAGCATTCTTGTATCGATCCCTTGCACTGCGTGCTAAGTCCTTGTATTCGGATGTTGTAAATGGTATTCTCCTTAGAATAATATATTTTCATGATTCTTGTCATAATTTGTATTCTTTTATAGTTTTACGATATTCAAGCTGTGTTGGTGGACTTCGTGATGTCCGTGAAGACACTCGAGCATTTCGTCCAGCAGGTGGTGGGTGTGTCGGCGTTGATATTGCTTGGCACAATCATGGATTCATGAACCGTTGAAAACCGCGTGAAAACCGTGAAAATCGGAGTTATCAGTCTAGCTGGGTTTCTAAAATCGATTGGTTTTTTTGACAAAACCGAATCAAGTTACTTGTAGCAAAAATGGTTTTCGCTCGGTTTTTGTTATATGGAAGAACCGAGCGGTTTATGATTTTGTGAGCCTATGGGCACAAGAGCCATGGCCGCGAACACCATGGCAGCAATGTTGGAGTCGAGGATGGGGTCCTAGTCGATGTTGGACGTCATCGAAGCTTAGCACGGGCTCGAAGCGGTGTTGTGGCGCAGCAGTGATGCGGAGGCCACTAGAGTGGACGACGTCGTAGCCTACGGTGATCGAGTCGTTGGCCTCCTCGCCGAAGATGGGATCGGTGTCGAACTCCCCATCGAAGAAAGGGTCAACGACGAAGACCGTTTTGGTGTTTGAAGAGCATCTCGTCGTCGAACACGGGCTTGGTGTCAAAGACCGACTCCTCGTCGAAGACGGGTTCCTTGTCAAAGATGGGCTCCTCGCCGAAGAAGATGGACTCGTCATAGATGGTCAAGATGCTGACGCGGTGTGGTCCGAGCCTATGCTGTGGTCGATCCCGACGCACCGAGCCTCGAACCGGTAGCCGAGGCGCCACATCTCGGTGAGTAGGAGCTTCGTGACGGCATCCATGGTGGCGAAATCCTTCCGAAATACCATATCCGGACCAGGGAAAAAAATTCCAAGGACTCGAAGTGCTCTAAATACCAAATGTTAACACACCTTGTATTGAAGCACAAATTCGATACACGGTAGCGAGGATTACAAGTAGGAGTAGTAATATAAGGGGTGTGAATCAGAAAATGCAGTTGGGGGATGAGGATTGGAGAACCCTAGAGGCGACGAGGAAATCGGACGAGGAAGAAGAATAATAGAAAGGGGCTTGTGAAGTTGTGATAATTGTTCCATTGATTGATTTCCCTCTTCTGTGTGTTGCTTCCTTCCTTTGTATCCTGCATACTGGTTCCGTCATGGGCTCCGACCGAGTAGATGCAACCCGGCCCATGGGTTGGATGTCAAGCCGATCCATCACCCGAGTAGAAGCAACCGTGGGCGTATCGGCGGCTGTGAATGACCGAATGGGACCTCCGTGATGCCACGCCGGCGCCGGGTGTCGGATCTCTCCAGGACACGGACGCCACGGTTCGCCACTGCCCCGTGGTCGTGGAGAACGCGAAGGCCGTCGGCTTGGTCCTGCACGGCGCCATCCAAATCACCTCGAACGAAGTATCATCCCCGTCGTCGTCTCCGCCGGGAACTAGGAAGGCCTCGCACCAGCGGTCGAACTCCACGACGAGCGGCCGGGTCGTCGGGCATCGGGGGCAGCAAGACGTATTCGCGGTGAAAGGGGTGGCAAACCGCGAACTCCATGAACCGATGAACACCGCCGGAAATTCCTCGCCGCGGCGGACCAAGTACATGGGAATGCGGTCGAGGAGGATGCGGCCGCCGCGCACGTCTTTGACGACCCACCGACCGCGGGCAGGTGACGACAGGAGGAAGTTGAAGGAGAAGTCCGCGACGAGGGAGACGACGCGGGCTGCGGGCGCCGCGGCGTGGGGAGGGGTCTCGGGGTAGAACGTAGAAGCCGTTGTCGTCGAGGAAGCCGAGGAGCACGGCCTGGAGCGCGCGGTAGCAGTGGAGGAAGACGCGGTCGGTGGCGAGGCGGCGGAGACGCGCACGAGATTGGTCGGCGGATGAGGATCTCCGCCACCATGTCATCGGTCAGCGCCGCCACCGGCAGCGAGTCCATTTCGAGGCTGGCGAGAGACCGGATTTGGGGGATCGGGGACTCGGTATCGGTAGTAGTCGAGAAATGTGCACAAATCGATGGACTGGTATGAGAACTCCACGGTGGCGCGCTGACCGAGTCCTCGGATTACTGGGCTACTAGGTTGATTTTAGATGGACCAAAAGTTTACGAGCTGTGTAGGCAACAGTTCATGGGCCTCGTCATTTCGGCCCGTGATCCCCCACTTGACATCACGGACTCAAAGATGCTTTGGGTAATTTCTGGTCCAGCTCGAGTCTAACAATGCCCGTCGTCCTTTTGTTTTCTTTTTTATCTGAAGATATGCTCGTTGTTGATTAGCGACAACAAACGGGATTTGGGGATCTTAGCAAGTTGCAAATGATTGGCTTAAACGGCTGCTTATGTGCGATTCGTTCCCGTGTAATACGCGTCATTATATAGAGAATTGAAAGCCCGCAACCGATGGCAATAATGCGCAGGCCCAGCCAGCACCACGGATGGATGGTCGACGGCGCACGGCTCGGATTGCCGTCCCTTTCCGCTTGGCCGCATTTCCGTGTGGCGGCACGACATCCCTTGCTTGGTGTATTATACTCTCGCCTGCCGACCATACTCACCGTGTGGAAGCAAACAGCACTGGGGTGCGGCGTGCGGGTTAAAAAACTGAGCAAGCACCACTGCGCGGGCTTGTTTATCTTTTAAGCGTGACTAATTGACTACGTGTACTCCTCATTCTACATCTTGCCACGCCAATAATTGGCTAGAGATATTTATATTTGACGCTTCGCGGCAGCCGTCACTAGCGGAACGAATAGACTGTTTTTGTGTTTTGTTGATTCATTTAAGCACATGGTCAATACAACATGCTGTCAAAAATAGCCTTCACTTGACAAATAGCTTATCTGACTATTACTCTTGTCCCTAAATTATCCCATCAAACTATTAGTCAGAGGAGGTGAATGTTGTGACTATATAAAACTTTTCATCTTCTATAACACATGTTATATCTAATAACGTACTTGTTGTAGATGCAATCCGAATGTCAAACTTTATTCTGATTGGATGCATATATGATAACAAAATGTTTAAAATTTTCTAAATGATGATATCTATCTCTACAATAGCTTCGATTGTAAATGAGTAGGACATTCGGATTAGTATGATGCGATAAATAAACCATGGTTCGGTAACATGTGTTAAGGAAGACACTTATCACTATTAGATTCATCACATGTATTCAACATTTTCTACGATATAAAAGGGAAACATTTAAATGCTATTTTGGATATAACCCATTTATGGTTACTCAAATGGACGGAATGGGCACCGAATCAGCGTCACCGAAAACCAAAAAAAAAATAAATTCAGGTAACATTTCGGGCAATCCTCAGATGGACGGAATGGGCGCCGAATCAGCGTCACCGAAAACGAACATGACCAGGATGACGCAAAATTTCAGGTAACGTTTCGGTGTGCCCGAAACGGCGGCCGACCCGCGCAGGAGATACGAGATAGGGACGCCACGGGGGCCACGCTTGCACCTACTCACGCTGACATGTGGGGCCGAGAGGTCCACCACCAGTCTGGCTGGCGGCCCAACCCAACCACCACTAAACTACTCCAATCACGGGCGTCATTACTTTGGCGTCCCAAATGTTAAACTGCCCGTATTATCTGTGCGACTTTGCCCACGCATTAGCTATCCACATCACTGTCATGTGGGCCATGCGCTTCATATGGACCCACGTGTAGGTGGGCATGGCCAACGTCGAAGGTGGCGCTAGCTGTTTGTTAAAGCGACGCCCCCCTCAGATTTACCAATCAAATATGCGCTTCCCTCCCTCCATGCCTCTTCCCTAATCCAGGCGATTTAGACGTTAAAACCCGTCGCCATACGGAATCCGCAGCAAGCGAGCGAGGGAGAAAGAGAGAAAAGAGAGAGGGAAATGGCCGGGGGGAGGAGGGTGTGTTGACGGCGGCGACGGCGGAGCCGCCGGAGGAGGAACGGCGGCGTGGGGACAGCGAGAGCGAGGGGGAGGAAGGGGTGGCGGCGGTGCTGGACTTCGACATGCTGTGCGCATCGGTGGCGCTGTCGGCGGAGAGGCGGAAGAGCGCCGCGGCGGCGGAGACCGGCGGCGACGGGGGCGGCGGCGGCGGCGGCGGGGTGCAGCGGATGTGGGAGGGGGATGTGGTTCTGGATTGCGTGGACGACCGGTGGATCGCGCTCGAGGCCGCCTGGTAGGTGGAACCAACTCATCTCCCTGCTCCTTCGTAATTGGTATGTATAGGATTTGGTCTGGTTGCAACCTGTGCTGGATTGATTTTCCTCCCTAGAGCGTGGGGATTTGGCGTTTGGATGAACGCGGATTCCAATTTGCTTACCGACGGATTGATTTTGTGCCGATATGGGAACAAAGGGGATTGCTTTTTGTAGACAGCTTTGCATAAGGAAGAATATTGTTCCAAATGACAGTCATGTTCGGTAATTGGGAGATGTTTGTTTAGAGAAGGAAGTTCTTGGGAGAAAAATCTGCTTGTTTTTTGTTTGGATGCTCGAATTAGTAAGTTTTTCCCTTAAAATGGTGCCTGCCCGAATATGGCGATGAACTCTGAATTATGAACTTCATGGAATCCTCGTTGCTACAACTATAAAGGAAAATTGGGCATAGTTAAAGATGGGTAACAGGGAATATTCCCAAAAATGGTGTCTCCTCTCCTCTGCTCTAGTTTTATTTCTTAATTAACTATTCTCGTGCTTGTTTGAAAGTTGACCTTTCCTCTGTTGCACTATATCTGCTTTGGTCAACTGTGATAAAACTTTCTTGAGCGTCATTTAAAGTGCATGCTTGCTTCAACTGTTTGCAGTTGCCCATGCTATCGGTTTGGCAACAACATGCGGAGAGCCAATCTCGGATCTTGTTTTCTTCAGGTACAGATAATCCACTCGCTACAATACAACCATGATCCAACAATTCCTGCTTCTTACTTTAAAATATGCAAAAGGTGACCTCATTGCTGTGTAGGTAATCATGCAGGCCCGAAACTGTAGTTTCTTGTTATATTCTGATAAGTTGTGAAATGTAAGACGCTACCATGCTGACTATTTAGACAATAATTGAAATATTGTTTTTTTTCCTCAGCCTTGTTCTTATACTATACTGTGTCTGATGTGTAACTCGTTTGACTTTGCAATGTGAACACCATTTGCTTATATAATCCTGTATTACTGCGGTATGTCTTAGACCTGGTCTACCTACATAGTCTCCTGCCCCTTTTTTTCCAATCCCTGTAGAGAATAAGTTCCAGTAAAATGTCATGTAGTTATATTCTAATATTTTATACTATTTGTGGGAATCTGACTGCACACAGACTTGCTGGACACATCAGTAGTAGAATATTTTACTCATTGTTAATTTAATTTCAGTTTTACCACCCTGTCAATGTTGAAAGACTTCTTTTCTATAATAGTGTTATCTGAATTTCTCATCTGAGTCAGTGTCAAACATTTCTGTTTCTTTACTATACTATTTATGCTAATGTTATCCTTAAATAAAGCCATGAAAGGAAAGTACACCCTTATTCAATGTATCTCTGCTACATGCACTAAAGATAGCTCTTGCCTATTCCAAATTGGGTGGTTTGCCTTGTGTCTGCAAAAGTTGTCATGCTGTCTTGCTGTGCCACATTCATTGTCTTGGTGTTGTGCAAAACTCTATTTTGAGTACTACACGTTTATCACAAGTTTTCCTGAGTGCAGCACCACCCTATGCAATTAATTTGATTTAAATACTTTTGTCTTATGAATCTGCTGATACTTGATGAAATGCTTTCAGGGAATGGTCTACTTCATTCTATTAGTGGCTGTTTTGATCAGCTTGATTGCCTTTTCGGTAACAAGGCATCATATATATTTATACATGGGGCTTGGCTCTGTGCTCTTGATAGCAATCTATACTGGTTACTTCCGAAGAAGAATCAGGAAGCAATTCAACATCCGAGTAAGTTGGGATAGCCATTTTCAGATAAAGTAATCAGAAAGTTTGCTTGTTTCTTAGAGCCCTACTAGTAGCCTGTATTGCAACTTCTTGTAACACTAAAACTTACTACATCGTTTTGGATGCTAAAGCAAAAACAGATGAAATTTGGATATGTACTTAATAGTTAGTTGGTGTTAGGTTTTACCTATATCTGTAACACTGTTGTCAAAATGTGAGTATATATTGTTGTCTGTTTTGTTCAATGTACTTAAATTAGGGAATTATGAATAAAACGTTGTAGAGCTGTCATTTGTAGTCTTCATTTGGAATCAAGCTGACCAATCTCCTTTTGTGATTCTAGGGTACAGAGAGCAGTCTGGATGATTGTATTCTCTATCTCATTTGTCCTTGCTGCACACTATGCCAGGTTATATCTGCAATGAACACCGATTTTACTCTCTTCCCTTTTCTTTGGGTCTATTGGTGTCTTAAGCTCACATTTACAAGCCTCTGAATTGACAGGAGGCTAGAACGTTGGAGATGAATAATGTCCAATGCGGTATCTGGCATGGTCGTGGTGACACCATTTGTTTAGGGAGCAATGGTGAAGGGAACAAGGCTTTTACTGTGTTGAACAAGCCTTCATTTGTGCCTATAAAAGCCCCAGGGTTGTGTGGCATTGACAGAACATCAAATGGAGCTGACGAGCACGAGCCACTCGTCCCATCGACCCAATCAGAGCAGGTGTAGGGAGTTATAGCAGTGGTATTCTGTTTGGACTGACTGCAAGAAAATCATGGGCACTACAATTCTTTGCCTACTTGTTGCTTGCTTCAAGGCTGAAAGAACAGAGCTTTCAGCAAACCATGCATGGAGATGCCGCAATAGGCCGTTGTTGTAAAATTCAGTGAACTTTTATCAGTCAACTGATTTATTCAGGTTCACGACCAAATCTACATAATACCGTGATACTTGCCCCCGGCCTTCATGAATCCAACTGTAAATTTCGGATGTAACTTAGGAGTCCCAACGGTATATTTACATGAGTGAAACTAGAATGTTCAGCTTCTGTTTGTACCTCCTCTTACTGATTCCTGCCTACTTTGACCTTGCTTAACATCATTTCGTGTTACAGAGATCTTTGAGAACTAGTATCTCAAAGATCTTTGGAACACAAAGGTTGGATGTGTATTGAGATTTTACTTCACCTGTCATGTGGTGGACAGCACAAGAAACAATCTAAGATTTTATTCCCATTCACAAAGGTCAGATGTATATTGAGATTTTATTCCCGTTCACCTGTCATGTGGTGGAGATTTCAGAGAACCTGTGTTTTAATTTTCTCAGGACAAGCCGAAGTGTCAGTGCAATCATCCAAAAAGACTAAGCTTTGCAAAGTTGCAATAATGCAGCTTGTTTCTTTCTGCCTTTTCCACCTATGTCTATGTGTGATGGCCTTTTGAGTTCTTAATTATGTGGGATAACGGACGACACCTCAGTACGGGCTCCAGAGTAGGGCTCACCTTTCACTAACCACTGGAATGCGTGTGCGACTCTGCGTGTGTCCACGGATTGTTATCCTGTTGTTGAAATAAAAGGCGAGTGCTTTTCCTGCTGCACTATTTGCTTGTATCAACCATGTATCCTTCAGGCTGCAGCTTTCACTCGATCAACCTTGAGTCTACGCTTTTCCTTCACTGATACGCTGATAGCAGCGCGTCTGAAGACAACCACTGCCCTACAAGTGTATGTTTCGTTGTTCGTTTCAAAGTTGACAACATTTTATTTCTTGCATCCACAAACTGTTCTCTCGTCTAACATCCTGAGACAAGACTAAATACAAAACAGACCTAGGATTCGTTTAATCTCTTTGATCTTGGACTGTACATTTGTCGATTCGACTGACTGACCTGCTAATGAATGATCATACCCGCATGCTTCATTTATAAATAAACCCATAATTACAACCGAAAAGCTAGTCAGCCTACAAAAATGCACCCTCCGGTATATGTACGTTGACTTTGAGCAAGCAAAGAAACAAATAACAATCACGTGCTCTTAATTAAACCAAGGTTCTTCACCGCGTCCCGTGTGCACGCGCTCCACGAGGTCTATAACCATGTTGATTAATCCGATCAATCATGCCTGGCATCTCCCGGTTCCTGTAAATTCTAACCGAGCTCTTTGCATAACTGATCATGTGTAGTGGGGAGGATGCTGGAAAGAAAGGAGAAAATGACGTGCCTATTGGATTAGTTTAGTCCACAAAGCTGCATGGATCATTGTGGATCGGAGGACCCCAGCAGCAGGTAACTCCGGCTCCTCCGTTTCTTAGTAACGAAGCTACGGTTAGAGGTGGCTTTGTATAGGCTTCTTGGCGCCATATGACTCATTCATGGGTATAGTACCTTCAAAAGTGCATTGCGGATGAGGATGCTTACTGTCTGGATCACATAGGGTCGTGTAGTATCATCATTTCAGCAAGCAAAGGACGCATCAGGTCTGTAGACCTGGGAAACTTTCGTTGAGCTATAGCTATATATGGCCATGATCGAAAGCATGCTGGACGGGTTTCTGTGTAGTCGATTGGTCAGTTCACCCTTGTAGTGGATCAAATTATAGGCTCCTACTTCTAGTTATGTCAGCTCTTTGGAGTACATATAGCTGTTGGATCATGCATTACATGAGGAACAGGAACTGCGATGTTTTTTCCTTGCATCTAATATAAGGAGCGAAGTTAATTAGGAGTAGTACTTCTTCATTTAGTTCTGAAACTGGCACGTGAAGGAGAATCGTGTGGAATTTTTCCTGCATCACATCACATCAGGATACACACGGCAGTGGACGCCCCATTAGCACGACGATATGATTAAGTTTAATACTAATGATGAGTTGTTTATTACTTACATTACATCACATCACATCAGTCCTAGCTTTATCAGAAGTCAGAATGGTCGTTTCACTTTCCGTAATTTGCTTCTGGCCCTTCCTTCAGTTACTGCATGCACAATAATAGGAGTTGCGCACTGATGTAATTACGAGTTAGTACCCCTGATCGTTGGCATTGTAATTGTTTATACTTCTCTTAATACAATGGCATGTAATGCTCATTTTTTCGATAATGGAAACTTCCAGTTTCCAGCCTCTGTTTTTCAACATACAGCCAGTTTGTTTTTTGTTTTTGTTACAATAAGTCGTCTAGCACTGATTCAAAAGGAAAACTAAGGAGGTTTTATTCTATAATTAAACTTCCATCCAAAGCTCGCAAAGAGTTGAAGAGCAACGACTTCCAGCATCGCGCTCACGGCTCGGATGTCAGCTTGTACCTCCTCACACTGCAGTAACGCCCAAAACCGCAGCCAATACGCTCCCCTGAAAACAGCCTGCATAAAAGACGTGTATCGGACATTGTCAAAGCAAATATCATTACGACAACGCCAAATGGCCCAACATAAAACCGCCGCCCCTACAAAAATAAGTTTACGCATTTTTAGGGAAAAGTCATCTAGCCAGTCCCCGAACATGTGAGAAACAGACGTAGGAGCATGTAACCCAGTACTGGCAGTAACTACCCTCCAAATATTTCTAGCATTGTGGCACTCAAAAAACAAATGCTGTATTGTTTCGTTACAACTACAAAAGTAGCATTTGTGGCTGCCCTCCCAATTCTTTTTCGCTAGATTATCCTTTGTTAAAATGACTTCTTTAAGGAGGTACTAAAGGAAAATTTTTATTTTGAGTGGTAGTTTTAGTTTCCACAAGAACTTATGATGGAAGGGTGCATCTTGGTTCAGATAATAATCATACATAGAGCGAACCGAAAAAATTCCGCTCTTGTTTAGCTCCCAAGAAAAGGTGTCCCTTTCATCACTTAAGTTGACCGCTGAAACTTTTTCTACTAGGTTATTCCACTCTCTTAACTTTACCCCCACCAGGAATCTCCGAAAGAGAGATGGTACGGAGTTCCCGACATTACGTGTTCCACCGTAGCATGTGGTTCATAGGACACGTTGTATAGGTTTGGGTAAATTTCTTTGAGCGGTCTGTTTCCTAACCATTTGTCCTCCCAGAAGCGGATCTGGGATCCATCTTTTATCTTGAAGGCACCACAGGAAAGGAACTGATCTTTGACCTTCATGAGTCCATTCCGAAGTGAGAGTCCTTTGGTTTAGCGGCCACATGAGACAAAGGCTTGTTACTCAAATATTTGTTTCGGAGTAAGTCTTGCCACGTGCCTTCCTCATTGAACAGCTTAAAAAGCCATTTGCTCAATATACATCTATTCTGGAGCTCAAGATCAAGTATACCTAGACCTCCTTGATCCTTTGGGCGACATAACATGCTCCATTTGACAAGACGGTACTTCTTTTTATCTTTCCTACCTTGCCAATAGAATCGGGATCTGTAGAAGTCTAGTTTAGTTAGGACTCCTTTAGGATGTAATGCTCATAAGAGGGGAAAAAAACTGATCGTTGGTGCGCCCATTTCATTGTCGCAAGGTCTCGAGGGGATACACTTTGCAATCTACTATGAAGGCTACAAGGGCGAGCGAAACTGCCATCAACCTTACAAAAAGGGCATTTCGGTTTTTTTTCTAACAACTTTCACTTAACCATTGAGATTTGCGACCTCTGAAAAAGTAACCGGTTTGTCAAACTTTCATCATATAGCAAATAAAGCGCTCTGGCTAAAGATGCAATTCCACTAGCTGTTCTTCGCGTGGGTGCAACACGTATGCACTGTGGAAATCTCGTTTTTGGCGTCCTGCGGTGGATCATCATGAATCGTCGTTGATGGACTGTCACTGTGCGCGCTTCGGCTTTCTTGCCTCAGCAAGATTGAACAGGTCGTGCATGGCGGTAACTTGTTGGTGAAAGTGCAAGAATTGGTTTTACTACTTTTATATTTTTTCCACCAAAAATATCTACAAACTATCTCGTGCCATGGATCTCCAAGGTGTAATTCTCGGTACGAATTTGTTCGTTACAATACTACGCATAACTCTCTTGTTCCTTCTCATCGGCAGGAAAAGGAGAAAAAGAAAGTGTCGCCGCGATCACTGCTTGCGGTTCCTCCACAAGAAGGACCCCTTCCGAACCACCTGCCTCCTCTTCGCGGCCGTCTCCTCGTCGGACTCGCTCGCGGAGGACGACGACGACGCGTCGCTCTCCACGCCGCCGCGCCGCGCCCTGCGCGCCGACCACCGCCGGCGCAGGGGCAGGAGGTAGAGCGCGGTGGACGTGAGCAGCGTGGCCCCGACGCGGCCGCAGACCACGACCATCAGCAGGCACAGCACGACGGCCGCCGCCCCGCCGCCGGGGAGGAGGCCGCCGCCGCGGGCCGCTTCGGCGTCCGGCGCGGCGAAGGAATCGCCCGCAGCACGGAGGACGCGGACACGGACGAGGGGCGGGACGAGGACGACGGCGACGACGCCGTCGTGTCGGGCGACGAGCTCAGCGGAGCCGAGGACGGCACCGACGACGCCGCGCCGCCGAAGAGGACGACGGAGCACGCGTCCGCGTCCGCGGCGCGCGCTTCTCGTCCTCGGCCGGCGACGATTTCTTCGCCTTCTTCTTCTTGCCGTCGGGCAAGAACGTCCTCCGGAACGTCGACGCCAGGCTCCGGCGCTGGCGCTGGGCGCGGGGATATGCCGCCGCCGCCGCCGCCTCGTCGTCAGCCGCGACGACGGCCGCGCCGCCGCCGAAGCACGCGATGAGCTTCATTCTCTTGCGGGTGCTGTTGGGGAGGGAGACGCGTGCACGGGAGGCCAAAAGCCTTCTCGAATCGATCGAGGTCGAGATCGATATCGATGGAACAACGAACTGACGCGGGGGATTCGATCGATCGATCGGTCGCGTCTGTTGGAGCGACCTCGCGTCCGCCTCGGAGTGATGAGCAACCACTGCGAGCGCGAGGATTTATATACGTGGTGCGGAGCGGTGTGGGAAACGGAAAAGGAAACCGGGTGAGGCGGGGAGAACGACGGTTCGGCTGGGTTTTATACCGTGGCGTTTCGGGAGGCGGAGCGCGCGCGGTTGACTGACCTGGACTCGGCACGGCTCCACTCCTCCGGTGGGACCTACTCCTTGTTCGGTCCAGCACCAGCACCGTGTGCTTTGGCTACTCACTCGGCGCGCGCGTTTACCACGCACGCTTTTGCTCTCGCTCCTCGCCCAACTGAAAGACCACGGCGGATCGCCTTCGCTCCGTTTTAAAAAATGATTGCATTGCTTTTGGTGGGAATTTGCGGCCAAATAATAAGCTTTTAGGAAAAAAGAATGTCAATCAATACCTGAAAGGCGGCACAAAGTACACACACGCGGTGGCTGTAAACAAAAACAGAGTACAGATTTCTCCTGCTCCCTTTCTCGGGACACTGTGTCCAACATGGTTGTTTTCAGAACATATTCTTCGATCTGGTGTTCAGCAAAGCGTGGGTATCTGCGAACTAGCGCGGTCGTTTCGTGTTTGACGGTTGGTACGATCGAGAGCGACTAGTATATATATATGGATTTCCGGTGTTTGCTTTCTCAAAACACCGTATTTAAAAATACAGCAAGTATACTCAAAGATGGTCGTGTTCAAAACATACTCCTCCTTTCCTTTATTCATGTCGATTCAGACAAAGCAATGACCTACAAATGAACTAGCTAAGCATATGTCCTAACGACATGAATACAGGAACAGAGGAGTACTCTGGTGTTCAGTAAAGTAGTATGGAGGAGCAAGTACAGACTCGGAGACGGAGAGCGTGTGTCTGCGAACTAGCGCGGTCGTTTCATGTTTGATGCTTGCTACGAGCTGTACATGCACCACGTTCTTTCAGGCTGCTTTTATTTGGCGGGAATTTGCGGCCAAACTTTTGGGAAAAAGAAACCCTGCCAAATAGTACTACTACAGCCTAATAAAAGGCGCGGCACACAAAGTACGCTATGCCGATATAAAATAAAACGAACAGATCGAGTGGATTTCCGCTGTTCCCTTCCTCACAACATTGCCATTACATATTCTATCAAAAACATTGCCATTACATACCCTTGTTTGTAAGAACATAATGTTGCACGTGTTATCGGTAAAGGGTGATGCATGGAGCGAGAGGGTCTACCTGCGCGGTTGGCAGCAGCACTGTGGTTTTCGTGTTTGACTGTTGTTATTAGCTAGAGTTCTTGTTATTACGAGTGGCAGACTACAAGATTCGCTCAACAGAGCAGCAACAGCGCTGGTCGTCGTCTCCGTGCCTCCCAAGTTTCTCCGTGGCCTTTCAGTTCACCAGCTACTTCATCTCCTTCTAGATTCTGCGACCACCACCGATGATCTCCGTTCTTTCTTTTTACAGACTAGCTAGCTAGGCTACACTATACACCCCTACTATGTGGAAAGTGGCGGCTGCCGTGTGCCCTTCACGCACGACGAATGATCAGGGACGCACGGACGAGAAAGACGATGCAGGCGTTTCAATTGGTGGACGGAATCGATCAGGTCGTCGCAGAAACGAATTTGCCGAGCCGAGGGGAGGAGAGATGTGCATCGATCGATTGCAATAAGAAGCGAGAGGCCGTCGATCGATCGTGTCGCGATCTAGGGCGAGCGTGTCCGTCAGGTGCGGCCTCGGCGACGGGTGGAGGCGAGGGCGCGCACCGCGGGGAACGCAGCACGTCCCTTGGCCGTGGCCATGCGTTCCCGGGCCGGGAAACCGGGACAGGCAACGGATCCATCAACGCGGCGGCCATGCACGCGCCGTGTGTGTGTAGCAGCGGTCACCGCCACGCTTGTACCGAACGCTGCGGGGATGGGCACGGGAATGCAAGTCAAAAGTTCACGCGGGCGCACAGATTCCTGGACTCAGGGCCCCTTTGGCATGGCTCCTCTAAAACAGCTCCTCCACCAAAACAGCTCCTCTGAAAACGGCTCCTCTATCAAAACGGATTCTCTATCAAAACGGATTCTTGGGGTGTTTGGCAAAACAGATTCTCAAGCCTTTGGGTACCAAAATAGATTCTAGAAATAGTTAAGGAGCTGTAGGAGCTATGTTTTTGAAGCTTTTGGCTCCTAGTTCATTTTAGAGAAGTCTTCTTAATCCTGGGAGCAGAATCCGTTTTGAATGAAAGTGTTTGGACAGATTCTCGACCTAGGAGCAGAATCCGGTCCAAGAGACTGCTTCAGGAGCCCTGCCAAACAGGCCCTCACTCCTGTGGTGAGGTGGGGTGGCCCCCGCACCATGCAACTGGCCGCGACCTCCTTTTCCGGCTCTCCGGGAACAGAATAGCACAGCAGGAAGCGCCAGAGGCCGCCGCAACGGCAACAGCGGCCACTTGCGCGTTTCCCTCGTGTTTGTTTCCGCCAGGGCACGCGGTATGTCACCGTCCATCACACGGGTGAGTGTGAATGAACTCACTTGTTCCGCGCCTGCCTCGATTCCGGGCCTTCCGCTCGTCGTGGGTCTGCTGGCTGCGTGCCTTTCCTTTCCTTCCGCAACCACAAAGTTCACTCGAATAACACTTCTCCTGTGACCCCGCCTTCATAGGACAACGCTATATATGCCTGTTTACAAACACGTTTTTTTCCCTTCCCCTTCCCGAGAACGCACCTGTTTACAATTACAAGTTTTCGCAACGCCTGCACAACAGAAAACTGAGTACTACTACTAGTAGTAAGAAACACGACGGAACAGTAGCAGATGCTTCGCCTGGCTCTGCTTCGACATCTGAACAGCATCACCCATGTCGAGCTTCTTTTCAACTTTCCTGCCGAGGGGAAAAGGAGTACCCCGTATACGTAGCTGCTGAGTCTGCAACGAATACAACAACTAACATGACCGACCGGACTGACCCGGCTGATTGACTGATTGGCTGGCGCCAGGGCAACGGGCACATATAAAAGCCGACTGAATAGCGGGGAAAAGGCAGATTATGGAGGTCAAAAGATGAGATGCCGCTGCATTATCCAGGAAAATATCTCGCACCTGCATTGATCTCAAACTGCAGCTTGTGCTTCACTAAAAGCAATATACTTAGTTTTTTTTTAGAAAAAAGCAATAGACTTAGGTTGAAATGCCAACCCTTGACTGATGGTTGCATTTATTTTCCTGGCAGAATATGGAGAACTACTGACCGTAAATTGACTGAACATTCTCGTGTATTTGCATCATGTTTCAGAAATATGGAGAACATCATTGTGCATTCTTTTGTTTGTTTGCCAAGAATTTTCACACCGGTTCGGTCATCAGCGATACAGAAACAGGGGAAATTAACAAACAGTTTCCTATCTTGGATCAGCAGATATGTGCCCACGATCCACAATTAACCGAGAATGAACCGAGACAGGGTTCAAAGCAGTGTGGTTCCCTCCCCAATCATTTTCTCTTAACTGTCGTCATCATCATGCTTCCAGTGATGCCGCGGCTTCCTTTTCATCAGAAAAGTAGTCTTGTCTGCAAAGGCAATCAACATGAACCATGACTACATGAAACTCATGAGTTGAGCTGTGCAAATGGTTGGAGGTTTTGTAACAGACCTTATTTTACGTGAAAGTTGATATAAGCCTGTTCCGGCCATGGCAACATTGACGCTCAAAAGATTCCAGTTCCTCTGCAACATCAAATCAACACGGAGAGAGAGATAAATATTTTCGTAATCAAAGCCATTCAACTTCCTGTACATGAAGATAACATAATTTATAGGAAAAATTGATTGAATAAGAAACTTCATATCAACAGTGCATTCCACAACATTTGATTATATAAGTCCAAGTTAAAAGGCTAGTTGAGAAGGAAATAGCATCAAACACTGGAGGATCACAAATCTAGTGCAAAATAGTAACATGAGATTGCATAGTTAGAAA
Organism: Chloris gayana; assembly: GCA_031894775.1. Classification (NCBI taxonomy): domain Eukaryota; kingdom Viridiplantae; phylum Streptophyta; class Magnoliopsida; order Poales; family Poaceae; genus Chloris; species Chloris gayana. The sequence goes on from JAUNZO010005151.1 coordinate 98,296, forward strand.
GGGAGCTTACTGGTGTGATAACCATGCTGTATCGTGACCAAACGATGCCAGTGCAAGCAACAGCTACAACAATATGACAGAATAATGAGATCAAAATTCGCATGATGAATAAGAAAAATTATAGGCCAAATCTGGAAATAGGTTGAATTAATTAGACAACTTAAACATACCAACTTGCTGAGGATAGGATATCTTTTCAGGTGGTTTAGCAAAATCAGCAATGTTGGCAATGCTTATGCCCCATTTAAACGTCGGAGCCCAGAAATGAACTGCAACAGAGAAGGTTTGATTTTATCATATTTGGTCAAATGCAGAGCATGATACAAGTCACATCCCATTTCCCAAGGTTTAAACACAAACATACAGGTAGGCGAATTATTCCATTCTTCTTAGTATTTAACCAAATTATACTGTAGGACTATATTTTACACCGTCCACTCGTCCAGACATGTTTAAACTAGATTGAAAACCATATTAAAGACTACGGTTTGGGCATTTCAAATCATCAAGAAATATGCACAAGCAGCCTCAGGGGACACCATATACTCTCTAGTTTGTGCAACAAAAACAAGAATAACTACCATGATCAGAAATGTTCAGAAGGCAAATAGAGCTGGCTCTGATCAGGTAAACAGAATTAAAAAAAAGTACAATAATATACTCAACTGGTTTTGGGGCCAGCAGGATGATTCCACAAGGCTTGGAGCTTCGAAGCCATTCAATCTAACACAATCTTTTCTGTTAGTCAAGAGATAAAAAAAGATGGTCAATTTCTGAAGCACCCACTTAAGTACAACACATGAACAAAACTGAAGCAGAATACATAACAAAATAGCTTGGGTATCATATAATCGTGTAGATAAACCATCAGAAAAAGGAGATAGATTGATCCAATATAGCACGCATAAGCTGTAAAACAGGAAGTCATAGCCCATAATATACTGTATTGACACCATGTATCAGGAAAACAATGTAATGTACTCATAAATTGCAATGAAAATTCTGCAAACATTAATTCCAGTAAGTACATAACTGAAAACTTCTTCAACGATTAGGGTGCAGATAAACCATCAGCAAAAGGAGATTAAGTTGATGTAATACAGCGTGCGTACGTTGTGATACAGGAAGTCAAGCACATAATATATAATATACGGACACCATGTATCAGGACATAAGGAAAAAATGCAACGTAGCCATAAATGCCATGATACGGTATCTCCGGTTAGTACATAACTGAAAACTTATTCAACAAATAGGGTGTAAATAAACCATCATCAAAAGGAGATCAAATTGATGAATACAGCATGGAAGTTGTGATACAGGAAATCACAGGCCCATAGTATACGGACACCAAGTAGCAGGACATAAGGAAAACAATGTGATGTAGTCATAAATTGCCATGAAAAATGGATAGACATTAACTCGAGTCAGTACATAACTGAAAACTTCTTCAACGATTGGTAGCCATGCAATGCAGAAGCCTTCTGATATAAGTTATGCACATAAACTCAATAATAATGCAGAAGAAATGAAATAAACACCACTGATGGCTTGGGGAATTGCTGCTAGAATGTTACTCGACACAGCTAAATGAGTTCTGATTTCGCTTGACGAATAGCTAAATGAGTTTTCACTGGCACATCCACATCGACATGGCAATAGAATAATGTAATAAGAAGACTTTTCAACTACGAAGAATTATATTTATGGGGAAAAAGGCCCATTGCAAAACTTTCCAACTACTCCTATACGTAATGCAGTAAGAAGAAAGGTTGTTAATATAAATAACTACTAGCAATCAAAGCGTAGGTATTATCGTCGCCTGCTTTCCCCAACAAGAGGGTGGCCTACTGGCTTCTCGCTCGCCATTCCGATTGAAATTCATCAAAAGGATTCGGGCACAACCCCATCAAACCCAGAATCACGTACGCAATATCGCTGCCGTGAAATCAAAAGAACTCCGATGCATGGGCGATACTAAACAGGTGGCTGACGACGTCAGCAAACAAGCTGCCGGGGAGGAACGCACGCCGACGGGGACTTCAAAGGACGGATTAAGGATGGGGAGGAGGAGGCGCTCACCAGTCGCGGGGAAAACCAAGAGCGCCGAGGTGTGGGGCGAGTCAATTCGAGGCGGCGCCGGCGGGAGGAGAGGCCGGAGACGACCGGGCAAGTGGGGGACCGGAGGAGGCGGCAGGTAGACCACAGGGCTGGTGATGATGCCCCCGATCTTAATAAAGTACGAGAGAAAGACGGAGACCACGGGAATGGGCCTGTGTTGAGAATTGGGCTGGCACTGTGGTTGAGCTACGACTTCATACTGGGCTACCTCTACGTAGAGCCCGAGTTTGCGATGGCCCGTAATTATTACGTGCCGGGCTGGCAGGACAGGAGTCCACGGGCCGTGCTTGGGCCGCCATCGAGGTTCGGCAGGCAGCATGGCACGGCCCGTTTATAATTAGTTAGAAAAAAAAGGTGGAGGGTTCGAATCTCACTAGAATTGCCGCGCCTACAGTCTTTACTTTGAAGATTTTTTATAAATATGTAATTAGGTAGTTATTTATATTTTTAAGAAATAAAATAATTTTCTAAGCGTACATGATTTCAATATAGCACACCATTATTTCATAAGAAGTATGTATCACAGCTTACGATAATATATAAAATAATTAAAAATATGATTGACAAAATAATGATTTTGTATTAACATGGTTAAAAAATTTGGTAAAGACCCCAATAATGTTCGGTGGTAAATGTATACGAAAATAAGATGTTTTTATCAATTTATTTTTTTTGAAAAAGTGAGACATGTAGCATAAGTATGTGATTCCTAAAGTTTGTATTGTTAGTTTGTATACGAAAATAAGATGTTTTTATCAATTTATTTTTTTTGAAAAAGTGAGACATGTAGCATAAGTATGTGATTCCTAAAGTTTGTATTGTTAGTTTAACAATAATCGAAATACCAAATATAGAATTTTGATTAAAAATTAGATGTAAAATAAACTATAAGTTAATCAAGCAGAAACCTTTTTTTCTTTGACATATCTATTTTTGTATTGAAAATTTCGACTATTAAGAAAAAGGAATCTAATTGAACCATATGATATATATGTGGAACTATTAATTTTTATATAGAAATTATTGTTTATATAAGTTACACATTTTAAGATAAATTAGACTATGTGCACCTAAAGAATAAATTAATTTAAAACTTCTTTATGATTTGAAATGTTTGATGCCGTTAATTTGTTACAATAAAATTGGACATGAGTGTATATATGTGCAAATAGAAAGTACAAGCAATATTACAAACAGAAAAATATCATGACAATACCTGCAAATGAATGAAATCTAGTAAAAAAATTTAATTTTTCACTCTGAATGAAACCAATGAATAGATTATAAATTTAAGGATAGATATATCATATATTTATTTCTCATAATAGTGTTTTAATCATTTTGTTTGTAGATCATATTTTGTTGTACTATATATTTATTTATACATATTTTTTAATAACATGATCTTATTAACATTTTAATTGATGTATTTTCGTATAGATACTATCTTGAATAATGTTGGATTGACTGATCAAATAAATTTCAATTTGTAAAGGTTCTAGCTGCAAGATTTCGAAGGTGGTGATAGAATCGAGCATCAAATTATCAAATCCTGAAGGATCTAGATGCAAAATGCGCAGAGAAGTGGTGGAAGGACCGGGACTAAAAATATTCTTCCTGACGGATCTAGATGGAAAGTGCGCGGATGAGTGGTGGAAGGACTGGAAATAAATTAAAATGTCTGGAAGGACCTAAATAGAAAGGGTCTGTTGCACATCTAACGCTCAGTATTTTGTTGAAGGGAGATCCGACGGTTGATAGTTTGAAGATGACGTGGCCTGGCTATTTTATGCGGAAACGCACGCGTTTTAGAGATATAGAGATTTCCCTCGTGCCGTGGGTACGAGGGTCCCTAATTCGCGGGCACGAGAGCACGACTTGAAGCAAATCGCATCCTGACAGCAGAGGACAAGACTTCGTGAAGTTTCACAAAATTTTCCAGTACAGAGTTTCATCATAAATTTTGGCACAAAATTTCGTTACAAATTTTAAGTAGAACATTACGATGAAACCTTGTAAGTAAAGGAGTTACATAGTAATACTTCGCATGAAACCGAACGAGTATCAGGATTTCCGTATCAGTGTAGTGTAGCGCAGCCTTACCTTTCGATTGCCTCTGCTTTCGCATCGAGACGGCGGCGATAGTGGCAGCTCACGAATCACGATCACAAGCTGCCCTGCCCTTGCGGCAACTCCGACGGTCGGGGAGTGTGATAACTGATAAGTATTTTACCATCTATCTTTTGCTGCCATGCCCTGTCCTGTCCACGCTGGTGGTTGCTTATAATTCATAGGAAGATAAGATAAAAAAAATTAAGTATTTTACCATCTATCTCTTGCACACTGCTCCCGCTGCTCTAAATCTCATTTTTTGGAGCATCTCATATAAGGAGAAAAAGAGAAAACGCATTAAAAATGGTTGCGTGTGAGTGGGTTCTGCTATATTTGACAAAAAGCTGACTAACGTTACCTTTTCTGGCACCATTGTGGAGGCCCTGAACGCCACTAGCTACGGCCATGGTTGAAATAACCGGGGTTAACCGGCCGGTTAACTCGGTTAACCGGTAAACCGGTCCGGGCCGGTTACACCGGTTGGCCGGTTAACCCCGGTTCAAATTCAAAAATTTTCAAAATTTGAAAAAATTTGTACAAAAAATTTGTTAAAAAACTATAGAAGAAATAAAGATTTATGGTAAAAGAATAATATGAAATTGAGGTTGTTTGACATAGTAAAAATTCACGGAATACAAATAAAGGTAAAAAGGCCAGAGAACCTTATAACCGGTTGGTTAACCGATCAAACCGCCGGTTAACCACTATAACCGGCCGACTAACTCTCCCTCTCCCAAATCTAAATTTTCTTTTTTTAGCTAAATAGAAAACATAGTCGTAGGTAATTTATATAGAACATAGTCCGAAATTTAAAATAGAAAGTCATTGACATTATTTTTTAAAAGCTAGGTAATTTTCTTGATGTATAATTATTTGTTGAAGACTATGTTTTGGACAACTATAGCCGAGACATGAGTGAAAGTCATACTTTTCTATGTATCATGTATAATTAATCTTGTTGTTGTATGAATTTGTGAACAATATGAGTTAGACAACTATATTTGACTTTTCATTGGGCAATATCGTTGTGTTGTGTCCTATGAAGTGGATATAATATGAACTTATGTCTAAAATTATCATTAATATTTTAGGACATTAATGCATTTTTTCCTATTTTTCTGATTTTTTCTTGATTCTATTGCAATTTGCACTGTGCTCGAAACCGGTCGGCTAACCGGTCCGACCGGTCGGTTAACCGGAATAACCGACCAAGCTAACCGGTTGCCAACCGTCCCAAACAAAAAATGAATTTTATCCGGTTAGCCGGCCGGTTTTTCCGGTTATGCGGTTAACCGCCGGACCGGCCCCGTCCGGTTCTCGACGGTTCGTTCGGTTTCATAAACCTTGGCTACGGCTGCCAATTTGAAGCTCTGATCCATATGGACAATTGGTGAACAAGAGGCAAGAGCCGTGGCTGCAGACTTGCAACAGCATCTGCTCATGGAACTTCCACTGGTGTACCTAAAATTTGGCCTGAGCCATTTAAGCAGAACGGGGGCCAAATTCTGATCGATGTTATGCGACTCTTATGTAACGTACAAAATACATGAACCATACATGTCAAACCTAGCTAACCATAGCTAACGCTAACTACCGTCCAATCCACCAATTAACTCAAAAAAAAAAAAAACACATCTACACGGATAGAATATGAGCAATACTTTGCTAGGTGACCCCCTACAGAAATCCAGCAGAATAGGAGCTTATGGTGGCCGGATTGTACTGGGAGCCGCAGCCACCCTACCGTTACCCCTCGAGCATGGAGAGAGAAAGAAGGCCGGGCTGTCGGCTAAGTACAAAGAAAACACATTATACCATTTGGCGTGCCACGTACACCAAACACCCCCATTAGCCTAACGTGTTTCAGTCACCCGTCAGTCAAAGGCGACGCCGACCCCCATTAGCCTGGCGTGTTTCAGTCAACCCTCAGTCAAAGGCGATGCCAACGTGAACAAGCGCTTAAGGAGGACCGAGACTATAAACAGAACTCAACCGTCAAGCACGGCCGGTGTGTTCTACAATTATAAAGGATTATTAAAGGGACATGTAGGGTCACCGTATATCTCCCTTTTTTTGAATCAGAATAAATTTCAGTTAACTCAAAGCCGGAATTAAATCACCGGCTGCTAGAGAGGTTACATCATCCGGTACAAAGTCCGGCCACAGCTTCACAGTACCAGCAGCCATATTAGCTCCCAAACTAGCTAGCTTGTGTGCTACCCTATTACGTTCTCTTGGACAATACATTATTTTAGCCATAATATATCATTTTCCTCGGTCAAAAGACGATAGATCACAACCAAAGATAAACAACAGAGGTAAAAATTCACAGGTGCCTCAGGGCAGTGTTCCTAAATCAATGGCGATAAATGAAATCAGTGTTGCTCAAAGAAGAAGTGATCAGTTCCAAACCAGAGATTGAATAATCAGCATTAGAGTTCTTTTAACCTGACCAACGCACTCGCAAGACGACGGTAAGTCTTAAAGATTGCCCTTGAACGACCGGCCACGTTAAACTAGTCCAAGTAAGCGCTGACATATGGGTTTTTGCTCGCCGAAGCAAGTCAGCAACTGTTCCCTGCCTTCTACCATTGTGAAAACAACAGATTTCCACCATCAGTCAGCACCACAAAATCAAAATTGATATTGACATTTCTGTTCAGCAATATGCCACCCATTGGATATGGATATGCCAGATATAAATCAACATGAGCAGCACTGTTTTCAGTCAACATAAGAAACGCTGCTGGATCTGTATCTTGAAAATATAAGGACTTTAACATGTTTAGTAATTTTATCAGTACAAGATTGCAAGTATACTAATTGCTCAATTATCCCGCACCAGAACGACGATATGCATGTACCTGTCAAAGAGCACGCTGCAAAATACCAGGTCAAAGAAGTGGAGCCTAGTTGTACATAAGCTTCTGTCTCCAGCAACTTCAACACCACCAATTACATAAAAAAGGTCCAAGCAGACTCCTCCTGCCAGTTCGTCCAGGCTCCCACTCATGGCTCCTTTCTTCCTTCTCCTGCTCCTCCGCCAAATACTTCTCTGCACGGCCTCCGACACCATCAACTCCTTTGCACCATTGTCCGGGGAACAGAAGATTGTATCCAAGGGCAACAAGTTCACTTTGGGCTTTTACACCCCGCCTCAAGGTAACACCATCACCTCTGGCTCCAGTCCCAGCAAGTACTACATAGCTATATGGTACACCAACATACCACAGGTGACCACCGTGTGGACGGCAAACTCAAGCGGCCCGGTGTTGGACCCGACAACTGCAGCCTTAACCATCGGCATAGATGGCAACCTTGTCCTCCTAGATCAATCCAAGAACCAAAAGCTATGGTCGACCAACGTAAGAACAGCCTCCAACTCCACCATGGCTGTCCTTAAGGACAACGGCAGCCTTGACCTCACTGATGCCAGCAATTCTTCCATAATTTATTGGCGAAGCATGGACCATCCCACAAACACATGGCTTCCGGGGGCCAAGCTCAGGTTGAACAAGACCACTAATGTCAGCCAGCGGCTTGTTCCATGGAGAAACGCCGGTGATCCATCTCCTGGGCTCTTCTCACTGGAGCTTGATCCAAATCGCACAACACAGTACTTCATACAGTGGAATGAATCCATAACTTATTGGTCCAGTGGCCCTTGGAATGGCAATATCTTTAGAGATGTTCCAGAGATGACGTCAGGTTACAATTATAACTTCAGCTTTGTTGACAACGCCGCAGAGAGCTACTTCATCTACTCGATGAAGGACAACTCAATTATCTCACGGTTCATCATTGATGTGAATGGGCAGATCAAGCAGCTGACATGGCTGGAAGCCTTACAGTCGTGGACCTTGTTCTGGTCTCAGCCACGGACTCAATGCGAGGTGTATGCGGTATGTGGGGCGTATGGCAGCTGCAGCCTCAATGGCCTGCCATTCTGCAGCTGCCTCAAGGGGTTCAGTCAGAAAGCTCAGAGTGATTGGGACCTCCAGGACTACAGTGGTGGATGCAAGAGGAACATACCATTGCAGTGCCAGACCAATTCGAGCTCAAAACAATCCAAACAAGATAAGTTCTATACCATGCCAGGTGTGAGGCTACCAGATAATGCTCAGAGTACTGTGTCCGGAAGCTCTCAAGACTGTCAGGTGGATTGTCTAAGAAGCTGCACTTGTAATGCCTACACTTACAATAGTAGTGGCTGCTTTGTTTGGCATGGGGACCTGATTAACCTCCAGGAAAACTACAGTGGAAACGGAGGAGGCATACTCTTCCTCAGGCTTGCAGCATCTGAGCTGCAAGACTCCAAAAAGAGCAAGAATGTGATCATTGGTGCAGTTGTTGGTGGAGTTTCTGCAATTTTGATTATCCTGGGCATTTTATTGTTCATCCTGTTTCACAAATACCGCCGACAGAGGACCCTTCGGATATCCAAGACTACTGAGGGTACACTGATTGCCTTTAGGTACAGTGATCTGCAGCATGTCACAAACAATTTCTCGGAGAGGTTAGGCGGAGGTGCCTTTGGTTCTGTGTTCAAAGGCAAGCTCCCAGATTCAACTGCCATTGCAGTGAAGAGACTTGACGGTGTTCACCAGGGCGAGAAGCAATTTCGTGCTGAGGTGAGCACCATTGGCACGATACAGCATGTCAATTTGGTCCGCCTATTAGGGTTCTGCTCTGAAGGATCAAGGAGGCTGCTTGTCTATGAGTTCATGCCTAAGGGCTCCCTGGAACTGCATATATTCCCTGGGGAGACAACACCATTGAGCTGGGCTGTTAGGTATCAAATAGCACTTGGAACGGCAAGAGGCCTGAACTACCTTCATGAAAAATGTAGGGACTGCATTATACACTGTGATGTCAAGCCAGAGAACATATTATTAGATGAATCGTTTGTGCCAAAAGTGGCTGATTTTGGTCTAGCAAAACTCTTAGGCAGGGACTTCAGCCGTGTATTGACAACCATGAGAGGAACAAGGGGCTACCTCGCACCAGAATGGATCAGTGGTGTACCAATAACAGCAAAGGCAGACGTCTTCAGTTATGGCATGATGCTCTTAGAACTCATATCAGGAAGGAGAAATGCTGATCATGGAGAAGACGGCAGATCCTCCTTCTTCCCGACCTTGGCTGCAAGCAAGCTTCATGAAGGAGATGTGCGGAGCTTGTTGGACCCCAGGCTGAATGGAGATGCAAATTCTGATGACCTCACAAGAGCTTGTAAGGTTGCCTGCTGGTGTATCCAGGATGATGAAACTACCAGACCCACAACTGGCCAGATTATTCAAATCCTCGAGGGGTTCATTGACGTTAACATGCCTCCTGTTCCAAGAGCACTGCAAGTTCTTGGTGAAAGCCCTGATGCCATAAACTTCTTCTCAGATATATCTTCAAGTCAGGCTTCCCAGACACAGAACAGCACGACAACATCCCAGACACAGAGTTCTATATCAAGCTGTCAGTAATTTGAACAGCACATAATTTAGATGGCTCTGCCCTTTATAAGGGCAAAGTCATTAATAGACTAAGGAATAGTACCACGAGGCACTGAAGTTTATTTTGAAGGAAATAGGAGTTACTGAAGTCTGAGGGTGCACATATATTTAGAAGCAAATATGTTTGTATTGTTCTAACAATTCAGTATTTTAGGATTGCAGCAGCATGGAATAAACAGTATAAAAGAAATAAGACTGCTGATATGTTTATCATCTATGCTACCCAACTTTATGCATTATTATGAATCTTTGTGAATGAATCCTATGTTTGAAAGTCCGTGAGCCATATGTTTGCTCCCCTGGCCTCTGGTTCAGTTCTATGGGTTTGCGAGCTCCAGAAGGTAAGTTTGCCTTGCATATCCCGGTTGTGTCCAATTGTATTAGGATTACATCTATTCGATTGGTGCATTAGGACAGGGGTCAATTATGTTAGATATTTTAATTGATGATGCCGATGGTAATTTAACTCCATACTTATATTTGATTTAAATTTCAATATGAAGATGGTTTGATCACCGTTAGTTTGTTTAGCTAGTTGTTTCAAGGCTCTTATAGTGCTGAAAATAGTGTATAAAAGTATCGCAGTGCACATGGTTTGATCACGTGAACTCCTGATTCTAACATCGCTACACCATAAGTACTAAGAAAATTCCAATAAAAAAATAAGAAAAAAAAACAAGAACTATAACAACGGATATACACATGTCAAGTCATATTTTTTCTTTGAGGGTTGCCTTGGCCCCCTATACTCAATTCCTGTCTCCGCCTAGGGATGGCAACGGGCGGGTTCGGGCGGGTGGAGCAAAAGCCCACCCGCGATGAGATATATAACGGGTGAAAAATTCACACCCGCACCCGCACCCGCGGGTGGAAATTCACACCCGCGCCCGCACCCGTCGGGTTTCGGGTGGGTGGCGGGTCCCCCGCTGGTCTTCCATGTACATATTAAAATAGATAATAAACATAATAAATATATATTTATAATTAAAATCAACACATAATTAAAACATATATTTATATCTAACATAAGAAAAGATTCAACAAGTAAATAAATTATACAAAATATGTATAGATTTGGATGTCAATATATATGTATAGCTCAATTATGGATAGATTCGGAGCCCCGCGGGTCACCCGCGGGTGGGAAAGAAAGCCCGCACCCGCCGCGAAATGGCGGGGCGGGTGCGGGTGAGCCCTGCGGGTGGAAAAGTCCACCCGCACCCGCACCCGTCGGGTGCCAAACCCGTCGGGGCCCCGCACCCGGGACCCGGATTGCCATCCCTATCTCCGCCCCTGCCTCCACGAACACTATATTCGAAGAATTACTATTTACTACAATGGCCCATCTCAGGTTCATCCATGTGTTACTGGGGTTTAAATTTATTTTAATCAAGATTTAGCCATATCCCCTTAAATTTGGCGAAATTGATTGTGACCCTGAAATTTCGCCATCTTAATGTGCAGGTGGAAGATATCACACGCACACACACATGAACACACACATCTAACAAAGAACAATCAGCAGTGGAATCCACATTTTGAAACTACCAACTACCATTGCCCCCAATCCCGAGCAAGAGGACCACGTATAGCATCCAGCCATCCATGTCAATGAACAAACTACAACTGAGAAATACTGAGTACCAAATAATTAGGGGGATCAAGCATGCATGGCGTAATCTGCTGCTGCAAAAATATCTTTGCTACGGGAGCTACGGATGCAGCCAGCGACCTTGCGCCGGGTTGACGCGGAACTCAGACTAGAAGGCAGCGCCGAGCGTGCGGATGAGAGGTAGAATGATTCGAAAGGCGCGGGGAAGGAAACGAACCTGGGCGCAGGAACGGGGACTGCGGCGGCCGGCGGCAGAAGGCGGAGGCCGGAGGCGGAACGATTCAGCCGCTCAGCCGAGCGACGAAGCGCGGGGCCCATTGTCACGGCGAGCAAAGTTGCGGAACCTCTGGAGCTGCTGTCACACCAGATGGGCCTATAAGTCTAAAAGAAATCCAGATGGGCCTATGTTTGGGTTTCATCTCTTGGTATTGTGGGGTAGATTAGTGATGGCCAAATGGGTCGGGCCAAATGGGCGGGCACGAAGCACGCAAAATTTGACCCGGCCCGAGCACGGCATGGCCCAATGAATTTCGGGTCCGGACCGGCACGGCATGGACGATCAGGCCGTGCTTGGGCCGAGGGGTCGGCACGACGAGCGGCACGATCCGGCCCGAATATGTTTTATTAAATATATTTTTTGTTTTTATGTGTACAACTAAATAGTTCTAGTGTAGTGATAAGTGAATTCCTACTTATGCATGAGGTCTTAAGTTCAATTCTTATTACTAGCATCTATTTTTTCACCATTTAACACTACATTTCTTCAAAAAATAACTAAATGGGCTAAAATTAAAACGGACTGTCGGGCTAAACGGGTCAACCCGACACGAATTTAACAATTTCGTGCCGTGTCACGGGCCGAGGGGTCAGTCCGTGGGCTGGCACGGCACAACCCGTAAGTCATTTCATGTCGTGCCGACCCGTAATTTAAATGGGCCGGGCTTTTTCGTGCTCGGACCATGCCGTGCCGGGCGGCCCGTTTAGCCATCACTAGGGTAGATGGTCCTCCAGCCTCCTTGTGTGCTTAAAGAAATAGATGGGCTTCCTTGTGCATATATCTATCTCTATCTCTCTACTCTTTACTACTCCTTAAATTCACCGGTCATTTCTTCTCTACCTCCACCGTGTTTTTGGCATTTGAGCACGTACATGGCTGTATTTCCAGATTCCAGAAGTGCACGTGGTACTCATATTTCCAGAAGTGCTCGTGGGCTGGCACGGCGGCCCCTAGGCGGCGGCAGCCTCCAAGCGGTGGCAGCCCGTAGCGGTAGCAGGCGCGTGACAGCTCCCAAGCGTCGGTGCCTCCCAGGCCACGATGCTCCAGGCGATGCGGCTTCCAGGCGTGTGGCGGCGGCATCCAAGCGGGCGGCGGGGACTCCGGCCAGGGGCGGCGGCATTCATGCGTGGCCGCGTGCAGTGGGGACTCCGTCCAGTGGCGGCGGCGTCCACTGCACGTGGCAGTAGGGATTGGCATTTTTTTATTTTTGTCGAAAATGTTTATCAATTGCTCTATTTAATCCTCGGCATAGTGTTTACCGAGTGTACGATAAAAAAATACTTTGCCTACTGTATTTCGGCCTTTACGAGTGTTTGTGGCACTCCTAACTATGGGTTTTCCTTTAGTGAAGAGCAAGTTTTTCCTTAGAGCATCTCCAAGTAGCGCCTTACTTGAGTCCCTACTCTAATATTTAGGGTCTTTAGTAAAAAACAACAACTCCAGCAGAGACCCTACTTGAGCCTCTATTTTCTATGTCATCTCAAACCCCATCTTCAAGCCCTCATTTTTAGTGTCCTTCAAACCTGGCTCTCATCCCCAAGTCCCACTATTTTTTTTTCATTTTTTTCTTTCTTTCTCTCTTGTTCCTTTCTCCCGAGCCCGACCGAGCCTGGCCTGGGTGGATCCCGGCGGCCGTGAGCCGCCTCTCCTCACGCCGCCTGCCCCGCGCGCCGCCTCTCCTCTCGTCGCCTGCTTCGCGCGCTGTCTCTCCCTTGCCTCCGGCTTGCCCTGTGCCCTCCCACATGGATCATCGAACCTCAAACCCTGCCGCGCAAGGTGCACCATTGACGCCGCCTCCCGTCGCCAGTAGGGCCGTCGGCGCTGCCTCCGTCTAGCTGCAACCCGCCACCGCGGCCGACAGCACCTCCGTCCAGCTGCAACCCGCCACCCCGGCCGGCTGTGCTTCATCCCGGCGGTGGCCTGCCCCATCTTCAAGAACGAAGTTATCCCGGTGACGTCCTTCCTCATGACATCCCCAACGGTGACACTCAAGTGTCGAGCTTCATGCAACGCACTGCCGCCTGGGACAATGACATCAGCTGCCCCAGTTCACCAATATTTGACTGGAGCCTCACCCCAGCCATCGAGAGCATCACCGAGGTAATCATTTTGTTGTTTTCTGATTAGCTTCTCCCAATGACTGATGAGCTTCTCCCAATCTGAACCAATGCATGGTTACAGTTCCAGTCAGTTCATATTAGGATTTGGGGCTTATTAGTTTAAGGCAGTTCAAGGGGTCATATTAGGATTTGGGGCTATAGTTACAGTTTAATTGGTGCAACCGTTTGGCTCTTTCTTCCATTGGTACATAAACATCCTACTTGGTTCTTTCTTCCATTTCTTTAACCCAATAATGCTTATATTATTTTATTATAACAAAGTTCATCAGAATTAGAAAAAGAATCAATCAATGTGTTCTTTACGCTCTAGCTTTACCATAGCTTGTTATATGCTTAGAGCATCTCCAACAGTCTAGGTAAAACTAATTCTTAATCTGCCTTTTTTAGCTAGACTGTAAAATAGAAATATCCATAAAACTGTGATGGAAACCAACAGTCTAGGTAAATCAACTCCAACTCTATTTTCAAATTGACCACGGATCGGTGGGTCCTATTTATTTTTTTCCAGCATGAGAGCTTCTGCCGCAAGTCACGATGCATGAGGCCATCACCCAGAACGAGTAGCTGCCGCAAGCTTCGGTCTTCACCAGCGATCTACAAGAGCCAGCGAAGAACTCCGAGTGAGTCCTGATCTATCGCCGCCGTGATCTCTCGATTTTCTGGCGCGATTTGAGGAGCTTCTGCTGCAAGTCCTGATCCATGATGCCATCACCCAGAACGAGTAGCTGCCGCAAGCTTCGGTCTTCACCAGCGATTTGCAAGAGCCAACGAAGAACTCCTAGTCGATCTAGAAATCCAACAGCGCGAGCAGTGATGGCGAGGAAGCCAGCTCGCCATGTTTGCCTGCCGAGAAATCCGGGATGAAGGGGACTCTATTTTTGCAATTGGTTTGGCGAGACTGTTGGATCGGTGATTTCGTGAATAATAGACATATTTAGAGGAAAATAAGGCTTTGACTAGGCTGCTGGAGATGCCCTATGTCCAAGTTAGTATAAGGAAATTGGATAAAAAAAGAAGAATAGTTAACTACTAATTTTTATATTCATTGCTCCATTGCTTTGGGCAGTACCTTTGATCACATTCTATTGTTGTCCGTGATTAACATTCCATATTTTATTTCATGTTGAAATACTAGCGTGCTTTGTAATGGGATAACACTTGTAATAGCCTTTTGTACATCCACATTTGACCTTTTAGTCGTCAGTCAACCTGGATAAATGAACAAGGCCTCATCACTAATTTCTTTCTCTCATACACTGTAGGATCCAAGGCCTTCTACTTCACAACCGTGCATGAATCTTCTCACCCGGGACAACGAGGCTGACTTGCAATTGTTGATACCAGCGGATGCAACTCCAAGAAAACGTCAACCGCGTCAAGGCACTGACCAATCTGAAAAAGACTTATTGGAAAAGGATCGCTAATGATTTTCATACAAACAAGGACTTTGAGTCCGATAGGACTGCAAATTCTTTGGAGCATCGATGCCAATTCATATTGAAGGATTGCATGACTTTCCATAGCTTAAGTTATGTGTGTATGATTATTTATGAAATCTGGAATAAATATGGCATCATATAATTTCACTGAGTACTTCAAGGACCTTGTGTTGGACAATCAAGCTGTGTCTCAATCTGTTATATTTAAGATATTTAGGAGTCACCTCCTTGCCTGATTTCTGTCAGGCACAAATATTTCATGTCAAATAGATTCTGTAATGTCATTTCATTCTGCAAAGTCATGGTCATTCAGTTACTTGCCCATGGATTTTGTATCTTTAGCACCTGTTCTGATACCTGTTTTTACCACCTATTTTTGACTTATCTGATACCTATATCTTTAGCACCTAAACCTGTTTCACTGTTGACTTATCTGATGCCTGACAGAGTTTGGTGTGGCGTCATGCATATAATGAGCCAAAGAATTACTGGTAAATGATAAATTATTTCCACAAGACTTCACAAAAGCACATTAACAGTCACTCATTTTAACATTTTATTTCCATAAGACTTCACAAAAGCAACTTAACAAAAATTTGCTAAATGTTTCAAAAGGCTTAAGTATTTCCAGTGTTGACTGATAACTGTTCAAGTTAGGGACAAACATATGTTAGGATGCTTTTTCGAAATGGGAACAGAAAAGGTTGTAATTGACAAATGAATTCCTTTTACAGATGATTCCCAAATGTGTAGGTTCATTCTAGAAGATGTGCTGCACAGCTGATTTCTCTACCAACCATGTTTACAAAAAGTGAACTACACTATTTTTTTTGTCTAGGTACAATCTCACCACTAAACATTTTGGCAGTACAAAAATTTCATTTGATCTCATCATGACTAGCTCATTTCTTTTGAACAAACTGTACACAGGATCTTCAAAGTTATTGACCACGCAGCACCAAAACCAGCACCAAATGTGCTTATTTCACAAAAGCACATTTCATGACATATCTGGACCAGCTGCAAGCTTTCCCTTCCTGTTCATCTGTCGACCAAAAGAAAACAGAAAGCACAATCAGTGGGAAGGAACGGAGAACCATTTAACAACTGTCTGATTTTCTTGTATTTCACTACATGAAAGAAGCTAAATTGGCAAGCTAAACAAAAGTATTCACGATTTAGAAAATTTAGCTAGCTAGCTATTGGCCTCCAGGACGCACCTCCTGATGTGCGGCATCTCGTCGGTGTTCTGGCCGGGGCACCAGATGCAAATGTAGGAGACTTGCGGCGGAGGCGCAACGCACAGGGTGATCGGCAGTCCGTTGTTGAGCTCGCCGCACGCGGAGGTGGGTTGCAGCAGCCCCGGCGGGCGGAGCCAGGGGTGGGGCGTCGGAGCAGCGGAGCTCATAGACGAGGCAGCCAGCACCGGAAGAATCGGGATCCCGGAAGAATCTGATGGCTGTGGCCGAGATGCCGAGAGCCTTGACGCAGGAAGAGGGCGGAGGCGCGCCGGTACATGGCGGCGGTGCGGGTTCAGGGCGGCAGCGCTGCCCGGGCCACGGCAGCTGGAGTCGAGCGTCTGGTGCGGGACGAATCCATCTGACAGCAGGTCCCACACGGATTTAGGGTCTTGGTCTATTTGTTACTGGAGCTGATAGCAAGTTTTGGGCCTCTATTTTTGCATGCCGGTCTGTAAATGAAAAAGTAGAGACCCAGTTTGAGATCCATTGTTGGAGATGTTCTTAGTGAAGAGCCCCACACCGAAAAGTAAATTACAACTAAGTCTCCGAGCACTAGTGCGATCATTTCCAACTCGGGAGAAGCAAAGTCTTCCAGGCCACCACGACCGCTCCAGGCCGCCGAGAGCCGAAAGAAGTAGCGAGGAGCAGACCTCTATCGCAAAGCCAGGCGAAGAAGACGGCCAAATCCAGCCTCCAGAATTCCAGCTGGAACAGCTAGACCACTGTGCAGCACCGCCAGCGTCAAAGACACCGACCATCGCCACAAGAATGGAACGCATCGACGAGCCACTGCTTGACGCTGCAACCGTGCTGTCGATGACTGTAGCCAACGACCATTAGCATGGTATTGGGCTGGCGATGAGAAGTTGGAGAGTGCGGAGGACGTACTGGGTGCACGTAGGGGCGGACGTGCCTTTATTAACGGGTATTCAACTCAATCCTCAAAAAAAAAAAAGGTTCGTTTGACACGGATTCATGGAAAGGGTTTAAGATGAGCAGCAATAAGTGAGAAATACAAGCTTTTCGGCACATGCTACAGTATAGTATATACTATTATTGCTGCATTCACATAATCGGTTGCACAAGCTGCTGTGCGAGCTGAGTGAACATATCCTAAAACTATGAAATCTATCTCTAGTTGACATATATACATATATGCATAGCAATCAGGATTAAGATCTACATATATTGCATCAATACGGATCAAATAATCCATTGGGTGTACATTCTGAGATGGATAAAATTGCTTCTTACCCTTATTTTAAAGGATCTTGCTATTTGTTTTTGAATTTTTATTATTAATAATCGATTTTATTAATCATTTAATATAAATAACCGCTAAATCTGTGAAATTGAAAAAAAGTCGCTTTGTCGCCCATTCAACAGGCGATAGGTACCTATCGCCCAATTGGCGAGCGACAAGTTGCTGCAGTGGGAGCCGTCGCCCAACCACGGGACGACATCAACATATCACCCACGATCCATTCCCTCTTTTTTTCGTTTTTTCTCTCGGCTTAACTGTTAAGCCTCCCTAACACTCAATTGAAAATACTTTTACATCTCAAAAATCAATATCGATTTTTTTTGTGATAGAGTATCTTGGAGCACTCGTTTTAACTTTGAAAAGTCCTAAATATGATGGCAATTTTAAATAAAAATTCCTAAATTAGGGTAGTTGTTAAGAAATAATGGATTTTTAAAGTCATCCAAATCTTCTTAAAAAATTATGAAAAAATGCTCTAAATTCATTGCATATATAGTAGTATCAACACATAATTTTTGTTCGAATTAGGTTGTCTTTCATAATTGTGAGTTATTTAAATAGTGATCAAATTTGAATTTAAATTTAAAGTTTAATTGACCATATTTTGAACCTTAACTCCTCATAAGATCATATTCGACAATGATTAATATTGTAACGCTTAAAGGGAGTACCTTTTCGAAATACGGTCAATTAAACTTTGAATTTAAATTCAAATTTAAACAACTTGCAGTTATGAAAGACAACCTATTCCTAACAAAAATATGTGTTGATACTACTATATATGCAATGAGTTTAGATCATTTTTTATAATTTTTTAAGAAGGTTTGGATGCCTTAAAAAATCTATTATTTCTTAACAACTATCATAATTTAGGAATTTCTATTTAAAAATTATCATCATATTTGAGACTTTTCAAAGCTAAAACGGGTGCTCCAATGTATACTCTATCACCAAAAAATCGGTATTGGTTTTTGATCTCTAAAAGTATTTTCAATTGATTGTTAAGGAGGTTTAATAGTTAAGCCAGAAAAAAACGAAAAAAGAGAGGAAATCGCCCATGGGGCAGGGGATAGGTTGCTGTCGGCCTGTCGCCCCATGGTTGGGCGACATGTCCCATTAGAGCAACTTGTTTTCCGCTAGTTGGGCGATAGTTACCTGTCACTCGTTGAATGGCGACTGAGCGACTATTTTTATAATTTTACATATCAAATGATTATTTATATTAAATAATTAATAAAGTTGATTATTAATAAAAAAAATTCTCTGTTTTCCATTTCGATTTTTTTGCTCCAATTTTTTTGGGCCATCCAAATAACTATATACCTGTTAATCCGATGCCCACTCATCCTTTTTCTTTTGAGAAAAAGATCACAACTATGATTTTTTTTACCAAATTTTCTTTTGTTCAACTCATAAGCTTTGGGTTCACCACTGGATTAGCCGAACTTATCATATGCATACAACTTTGGTTTGGTTCCTTAGCGAGTCGATTGAGCTTATATTTTAGATCATCAAATTAGCAAATTTCATAAGAAAGGCTAAGAAGAAGTAAAATTCAATGATGATATAACATTAAATACTAAATATTATATTAATTCTTCACTTTAAAATTTATTATTCTTAAATATATTGGAACCTAGTTCACATTAAGTTATATTATCATATCTTCTTTTGTTAAGTGTAAATTATAGTATTTCATGTTTTGCGAACAAAATATTTCATATTATTAGAATCTAGTGTATGAATTGTTTTGTATCAGCCTAACGAGCCAACTCGGTCTAAGTATCCAGCCAAGCTGAGTTAGATTTTTAATTCGCTTGTATAACATGGGCAAAACCTGACCAATGTTGTGCAACTCTCATCTCATTGTGCTCGTGTGATGCACCTAATGCATTTGGTTGAATGTCAAAATTGGATTGGATCATCCATCTATATTTTCGACCATTAAACTCATTGTTTGTTTAGGACCATCCATTGTTTTTGTAACAATTAGAGGGATGAATACTGAACAAGAGTAATTAACATAATTATATATCTTATTTACAAATAATACCAGTTAATTCTATACTAATTAACCTACTTTAATTTTTATAAAAGATAATCTTGTTACATAATCCATAATTAGTGCTAAAACATGCTGATTGTCAATCATGATATTCTAATCCACACCTTTTGCAAATTAATTAATACATTAGTGTTTATTTATCTTAATCTTACAATAAAATATCTCCTCTCCACCTCTTAAATTCAGGAGTGAAAACTTTCCTACGGCCACCCACCTAATTGCACCCAATTAGCCTAAACAGTCATTAATTAGCCTAAATATACCCCACTAATTGTACCCAAGAAAACACTTGTTACAAATCCAAAGGCCCATAATAAAGTACCACAGATCAGACGGCTACAGACAATGTGATTAGCCCACGGGAGTACGGCATCTCCTTCCGAAAAAATCCCACGCCATTGTCTACGCAAGTCCCATGCCAACCGCTTCAAAACAAAAAGAAAAGAAAAATCCCACGCCAGACCATCGTCGTGCCCATCAGATAAGACAAAAAAGCATCGAGGACAACCGCCGCCAGGATCAAGCTCTGCGCCCTCGTCGCCGGCGGCCGGCCTGTCCAGTCAGCCGCGCCGCCGACGAGCTCTCCTCCGCTCGTCCTGTCCGCTCTCTGGTCAGCCGCACGACGCCGACGATCTCTCCTCCGCCGGCCTGTCCTCTCAGTCAGTCGTGCATCGACGGTGATCTCTCCTCTGCCCGGCCTGTCCTCTCCGGTAAGACGAGCGTCAACGATGACCTCTCCTCCGCCCGACCTGTCCTCTCTCCGGTAAGCTGTGTGCCGACGGTGACCTCTCCTCCGCCACCGTCGACCGCGATCTACGCGAGGGACTCTCCACAAGGAGCCTCTATGACAACTGATTTGATAGCCACTTCGTCCTCTACGACAGCTGATTTGATCTCCTCTTGCAGTCCACGACAGCGAGAGCGAGTTGATCAGCGTAGCAGGGGAGCGGGAGTCGCGGATGGAGGCAGCGCCGCGATGGAGTCTCCACAAGGGGCGCTTCATCCGCGGCATCAGATTGCTAGCATGTGCCTTCCGGTGGATGTGCTTCGTGCTCGACGGCCGTAGCAGCCAGTTGATGAGCAGACTCAGTTCTGCGTGCCTCATGCCTAAACACCTATTGCCGTCGTCCCCAGTGATGATCAGCAGGAGGGTGTATGTTCTGAGAGCGGAGATGTTGTCGTACGCCTAACCATCATCTATCTCCAGAGGTGCAAGGTAATTAAGCCATGAAAACTTATAGCCAGTTCCGTTATCTTCAATCTTAGCACGCGCAGATGCATCGTTTGTTTATTCTTTTGCAAAAAAAAAACTGTTTTCACAATTGCAAATATTCCTTATTCATCGGTATTGCAAATAAAGCAGGCACATTCATCTTATTCATCAGAGCAATGCAAATATGCCTTCAATCATGTACAAAATTTAATTATCTTCTTCCTTAGCATGGCATATATTTTATGGACCTGTACAATAAATCCTATTGCCTTCGTAGAGAAAATAATTTGCTTCGTAACACAGTTATGCTCGTATATATATTCAGATAACTGTATTGTGCATCAATAGAAGGTACCATATCAGTTCATTTTAGGACTGTAGTAGCGCATCATATTGTTCTAATAATATTACTTTTCCATCGCATATATTACAACAAGTTAACATTTGGGTTAATTGCCAGATTTTCTACAAGAGAAGGAGTGGCCGGTGAACCATGAGCAGAAGCCGCACTCCATTCCGAGAGATATCTGACAACATAAAAAGGCGGGGGGGGGGGGTTAGATTCTTATTCCCAGAAATAACTTATGCATCGCGGTAAAGCAAAATTACATATATTGTCCACATGATAGAAACTCAATCAATAATTTCAGATGAGGAACAACTAAGGAGGACTGAATTAAAAAAAACACTAAAGAGGACTGAAGAGCAACGAAGACAAGAGAAAGAGGCCAATTATATGTGAGAATACCATGCAAAGAAGAAGGCCGCAATAACAAGGTGCATAAGAATGAAATTGGTACTATTTTTCTAAGCTATTGTTGTAATTGTTCTAAGTAATATTTTGTTATTTGTGTGTTAATTAACTTTGCATGTACATTGTTCAGGTGAGACCAGCAGTAACAATTTTGTGTTGTTTGAAATACATTTTAGTTTTGCCCTTGCGCAACAACCTGGAGGATCAACCGCGACAAAGTGACATGCTGAGATGATTGCAGGACAGGAGGAAGGGAGTAACAGGAATCAACAAGCAGGGATATTGAATCATACATTCTGAGCCTAGGAACACCTGCTCTTGTAGGTCTTTGCCTATATTTCATTTGATTCACACTACACTCCCTTTGATGACCTCTATTTTGATATTTTTATATACTTCCTCCTTCATAGGACATTCTCAACTTGGAACCGGCGCTTCAGCTGTCGTACCATCAGTGCGCATGCCACATGACAAGGAAAATTTTGATCCAGATTTTCCCTCTGATTGGCTACATAGAAATGATACTTTTTTTGCAAGGGAGAAATGATTTACTTATATTCCTGGAAAATTCAGATGGCATGTTGCACTACTCCAAGCACAAATGCACTAATGTTTTCTCTTTTTACATTTTCCTAATCAAATATGAGGAAGCACATAATATATATGTTACGGAAAGAGCTCGCCAGGCCAGCGACCTAGCAGCCATGGGACAAGGAGTTCTGTTAGGCTGTTTGAGGTTGTTAGCAGATTAGCTAGGTTGTCGGTTTAGTTTGTTGGGCACCTCATCTATAAGAGGAAGCCATGAGTCCTAGAAAGGGTAGGCAAAGAAGAAGACTAGGTTCTCTATTCTTGTGCCGTGGGCGAAAGCCCCGGCCTCATTCCACAACAATTGGTATCGAGAGCCGGTCCGGTGCATCGCCCTTCATGGCCGGCGCCAAGGATCCTGCAATCATCTCCACCATGTCTTTGACGATCAATCAAATCTTGGTCGAGATGGAACGCACCCTGAGGCGCTTGGATGACCACGAAAGTCGTATCATGGCATTGGAGATGAACATGTCTTTGCCGCCACTCCCACCAGCGCAACCTGCCATCAACTTCGCGACTCCTGTTCCATGCCCAACCACCAAAATCATCATGGCCACCGTCCTCGAGTCCGTCGCCGTGATTCCTGCGCCGCAGATTGCAGCCACCGAGATCCAGGTCATGGCCAAGGGGTGCACGGGATTCGGAGATGCAAGAGAAGGGCTCGGATCGGTGGTCAAGCAGCGTGATGAGGCGAGCATACTTCAAGGGGAGCTCGTCCTCGATCCGGGCCTGGAAGATGGCGTTCGTGTCGGCGATGAAGATATGGTTGCCCTCCATCGAGAGCTCCTCCCTACCGGCGGCAGCCAACGTCATGGTTGCCATAGGGCGAATGTTTGCACCATTGGTAGCATCGATGCATAGGAATTCTTCATCAGCAGCACCTGCAGACAACGTTCGTGATAGTCGTGTCAAGTCTTCGTAATCTTAGTTCAGTTTTGTTAGTTTGATTGCAGCTCGTGGGCAAGCTGCTCATAAGAAGGGATGGAATGTTATGGACAGGCAACCGGGCCTTATGGACCGGGATGCACTGTAGCACTGCACGTAGCGGCGGCTACTGTAGTGGCGACTAGGTTTAGGGATATTGAGTCTATATAATTAGAGTAAGGGTGTATTATATGGGTAGCGAAACGAAGAACATTGTCGTAGGTCAAGGCCTCCGAAAGAAGGCGACTTGCGGCGTTCTTCCTGCTAGGTCCTAGTCGATCCATAACAATATAAAATATACTTGTGTGGTATCTTCACTCACTAAGTGGCCAGGTTGTATAATGATACCTATTATCCCAAATTGCATTTCCTTTTTAATTAAATCTAACATATCAATTGTGTTTTGTTGATATCGCCGTAGCGTCAGCATGAGCATTGTACTAGTACTAATAAATATCATAGTATGCTAATTATTTTTAATTATTTAGTAATTATTATACTTAGACAGATTTGACAGTCTTGTTCGGTTAATTTTCCTAAACATGCTCATCTAACATCTACGAAGAATATTCTCTATTCATGTGAATGGCTCCGTAGCCGATGTAAATCGGTCACGGTGAAACAAACACACATAAGAGTGTTCCAATGGTTGCATCTTAGCCAACTTTTAGAATTGTTTATTGAAGAAAAAGAGAGAGAGAAGACAGCTAACTCTTCCTCAAGAGACAGCCTCATACTTAAACATGGACCCTACACCTTTTCAATTTTTTATAAGAGCTAGCTGCTACCTCTTAACTGACTCTGCCATTGGAGACGCTCTGAGCTACTGCTGCACAACTGTCATGCCAGACCCGTCCTATTCCCTCGCGGCTCGCCCACTTCACTGTGCTGCACATCTACCCCTCGCATTCATGATCAATCAATGCTGGGTCTCCACACAAATAAAAGGCTCTTGAATGCATGAACAGATAAATCCATGAACGTGCTTTGACAGGAGAATTAAGGATGGCCAAGACTACACAGACCTCAACCGTCAAGCACGGCCAGCCTGTTCTCCAATTTGTACTAAAGGATTAAAGGGACAGGTAGGGGCCGTGGGGCCAACAAAATATCTCCTTTTCCTCGGTCAAAAGACGAGAGATCACGGCAAAGATAAACAGAAGAGGTAAAAATTCACCTGTGCCTCAGGGCAGCATTCCCAAATCAATGACGATAAGCAAAATCAAAATTCTGAAGCAAGAAGCTTACAGCAAGTGGCAAATGATCAATCCAAGAACCAGCAGCTATCATTTAGTATAATTGCCACTTATCGTCGCCATCTAGAAGCAACCCCAACGAAAGTAATTTCAGTGTTGCTCAAAGAAGAGGCGATCAGTTTCAGATCAGAGATTGAATAATCAGAACTAGAGTCCCATTAACCTGAGCGACGCACTCATAACACGACGACCGGTCTCGTTACACTAGTCCAAGTCAACGCTTGGGGCTTTTGCTCGCGGAAGCAACTCTTTTGTCTTCACACCATTGCCCTTTCAGTTTATTCTGAAAACAACAAATTTTCACCAACAGTCAGCACCAAAAATCTTAATATTGACATTTCTGTTCAGCAATATGAATCATTGCGAATATTACAAAAATAGAAAGCAATATAAAGTATGGCACAGGTGTCGAACCAATTGGATATGGATATGCTGCATATATATAAATCAGCATGAACAGCACTGCTTTCAGTCAACATAAAAAACGCTGCTGAATATAAATATCTTGGGTTCCTTTAGCAAATAAAATGTCACTGTAATATGTTTAGTAATTTTATTAGTATACAAGATTGCAATTATACCCGCACCTGAACGACGATGTGCGTGTACCTGTCAAAGAGCACGCTGCAAAATACCAGGTCAAAGACGCCTCCTTTTCTTACTAGTCCATGAAGTAGGGCCTAGTTGTCCATCAGCACCGCTGTCTCCAGCAACTTCAACCACCACCAATTACATCTAAAATGTCCAATCTCCCCCTCCAAGCCCTGGCTGCTCTTCCAGGCTCCCACCCATGGCCCCTTTCTTCCTCCTCCAGCTCTTCCTACTCAGCCAAATCCTTCTCTGCACGGCCGTCGACACCATCAACTCCTCCACACCGTTGTCTGGGGCACAGAAGATTGTATCCAAGGGCAACAAGTTCACTTTGGGCTTCTACACACCGCCCCAAGGTAACACCACCGCATCCAGTTCCAACCCCAGCAGGTACTACATAGCTATATGGTACAGCAATATAGCGCAGGTGACCACTGTGTGGACAGCAAACTCCGACGTCCCGGTGTTGAACCCGACAACTGCAGCCTTGACAATCAGCAGTGATGGCAACCTTGTCCTCCTTGATCAATCCAAGAACCGGCAGCTATGGTCGACCAATGTAAGCACAGCCTCCAACTCCACCATGGCTGTCCTTAAGGACAACGGCAGCCTTGACCTCACTGATGCCACCAATTCATCCATAATTTATTGGCGAAGCATGGACCATCCCACAGACACATGGCTTCCCGGGGGCAAGCTCGGATTGAACAAGACCACTAATGTCAGCCAGCGGCTTGTTCCATGGAGGAACGCCGGTGACCCATCTCCCGGGCTCTTCTCATTGGAGCTGGATCCAAATCGCACAACAGCGTATTTCATACAGTGGAATCAATCCATAACTTACTGGTCCAGTGGTCCTTGGAATGGCAAAATCTTTAGGGATGTGCCAGAGATGACAGCCGGTTACGCTTACGACTTCAGCTTCCATGATAACGATAATGACACAGAGAGCTACTTCATCTACTCGATGAAGGACAACTCTGTTATCTCGCGTTTCATCATCGACGTGAATGGGCAGATCAAGCAGCTCACATGGGTGGAAGCCTCACAGTCGTGGATCTTGTTCTGGTCTCAGCCACGGACTCAGTGCGAGGTGTACGCTGTGTGTGGGGCGTATGGCAGCTGCAACCTCAATGCCCTGCCATTCTGCAGCTGCGTCATGGGCTTCAGCCAAAAAGTTAAGAGTGATTGGGACCTCCAGGATTATAGTGGTGGATGCAAGAGGAACGTTCCATTGCAGTGCCAAACCAATTCGAGCTCTGCACAATCGCAACAAGATAAGTTCTACACGATGGCAGTTGTGAGGCTACCAGATAATGCTCAGGGTACTGTGGCTGGAAGCTTACAAGACTGTCAGGTGGCTTGTCTGAGCAACTGCTCTTGTAATGCTTACACTTACAATAGTAGTGGCTGCTTTGTTTGGCATGGGGACCTGATTAACCTTCAGGATGGTGGAAATGGAGGAGGCACACTCTACCTCCGGCTTGCAGCATCTGAGCTGCAGGACTCCAAAAAGAGCAAGAATGTGATCATTGGTGCAGTTGTTGGTGGTGTGGGTGCAGTTTTGATAATTGTTGGCACTGTACTGTTCTTCCTATTTCAGAAATGCCGCCGAGAGAGGACCCTTCGGATATCCAAGACTACTGGGGGCACACTGATTGCCTTTAGGTACAGTGATCTGCAGCATGTCACAAACAATTTCTCGGAGAGGTTAGGCGGAGGTGCCTTTGGCTCTGTGTTCAAAGGCAAGCTCCCAGATTCAACTGCCATTGCAGTGAAGAGACTTGACGGTGTTCACCAGGGCGAGAAGCAATTTCGTGCTGAGGTGAGCACCATTGGCACAATCCAGCATGTCAATTTGGTCCGCTTATTAGGATTCTGCTCTGAAGGATCAAGGAGGCTGCTTGTGTATGAGTTCATGCCTAAGGGCTCCCTGGAACTGCAGCTATTCCCTGGGGAAACAACAGCATTCAGCTGGGCTGTTAGATATCAAATAGCACTTGGAACCGCAAGAGGTCTGAATTATCTTCATGAAAAATGTAGGGACTGCATTATACACTGTGATGTCAAGCCAGAGAACATACTATTAGACGAATCGTTTGTGCCAAAAGTGGCTGATTTTGGTCTAGCAAAACTCTTAGGCAGGGACTTCAGCCGTGTATTGACAACCATGAGAGGAACAAGGGGCTACCTTGCACCAGAATGGATCAGTGGTGTACCAATAACAGCTAAGGCAGACGTCTTCAGTTATGGCATGATGCTCCTAGAACTCATATCAGGAAGGAGAAATGCTGATCACGGAGAAGACGGCAGGTCCTCCTTCTTCCCGACCTTGGCTGCAAGCAAGCTTCATGAAGGGGATGTGCAGAGCTTGTTGGACCCCAGGCTGAATGGAGATGCAAATGCTGATGAACTCACGAGAGCTTGTAAGGTGGCCTGCTGGTGTATCCAAGATGATGAAACTACTAGACCCACAACTGGCCAAATTGTTCAAATCCTTGAGGGATTCCTTGATGTTAACATGCCTCCTGTTCCAAGAGCATTGCGAGTTCTTGGTGAAAGCCCTGATGCCATAAACTTCTTCTCAGATATATCATCAAGTCATGCTTCTCAGACACAGAACAGCACGACAACATCCCAGACACACAGTTCTTTGTCAGGCGGTCGGTAATTTGAGCAGCACATGATTCAGATAGCTCTGCAATTTATGAGGGCAAGGTTATTATTAGATTTAAGAATAGTACTACGAGGCACTGAAGTTTCTTTTTTAAGGGAATAGGACTTACTGAAGTCTGAGGTTGTACATTTACTTGAAACCTTGGAAGCAACTATGCTTGTATTGTTCTAGATTTCAGTATATTAGGATTGCAGCAGCTTGGAATAAACAATATAAGA
Organism: Chloris gayana; assembly: GCA_031894775.1. NCBI lineage: Eukaryota > Viridiplantae > Streptophyta > Magnoliopsida > Poales > Poaceae > Chloris > Chloris gayana. The sequence goes on from JAUNZO010005151.1 coordinate 126,275, forward strand.
GAAATAAGACTGCTGTTATGTCTAACATTTAGGACTCCCCGATTTTATGATTTCTTATTATGAGTCCTTGTGAACGTATCTTATGGTTTAAACCTTAGTATTCCTGCACAAACTTTATATTCAAAACATTACTCATATAGCCCGTCTCAGGTTCATCCATGTGTCACTGGAATTTAAATTATTTTAATCAAGATTTAGTCATATACTCATATCCCCTGAAATTAGTAAAATTCTGCATTGAACGAGCAATGTAGATTTCTGCTACAACTTATATAGCAACTTTCTCAACACCCGCAACAACTCCCAGGGCCTCTATATCCTATAAATTTCGGAACAAAAAGAAATTAACAGGCTTAATGTACAGATGAATATATCTTTGAAAAATCAATAGCACGACCGACCTGAGAGCAAAAGTAACTCCAGCTATACACACGTTCCATCCGGATAGAGAGCAGTCAGCAGTGTGAATCCACATTTTGAAACTACTACTGCCCCCAATCGTGAGCAGCCATGTCAACCAACGAACTACAATAGAGAAATCCCGAGTACTAGCAAATTATGGGATCCAAGCATGCATTGGTAATGTGCTGCTGCAAAAATCTCTTTGACACAGGAGCTGTGGATGCAGCCGGTGACCGCGCGTCCAATGGTAGAGGCGGGGAACTCAGAATAGCAGGCAGCACTGAGCGTGCAGATGAGAGGTAGAATGGTCCCGAAGGCGCGGGGAGGCAGGCGAACCTGGGCGCGGGGAACGGGGTTGGCGGCGGGCAGCGGCACGGCAGGAGGCGAGACGGAGAGAGGCTCCCGGCTGTCCGGCAAGCGACGAAGCGCCCCCGAGGTCGGGCCCATGTCACGGCGAGCAAGTTGCAGGCCGGCACTGGAGCCGCCGTCAGGCCTGATGGGGCCTTATTTCGGCTTCATCTTCTTGCCATTGATGGGTCTGATGGGCCTAGACGGAGAATTTCCCTAGACGGACAACACAATTTGAGATGGGAGCTCATCGACGACGGTGGGGCGCGCCCTCGCCCCTCGGCGCAACGCGCAAATACGCGAGCACATGCCTCAGTTTCTTTTTTAAGATAATGGACATGCCCTCCTCAAGCAGTATCTAGCTCATCGGATTCCGATTCCATGGTGGTCATCCATCACTTGTACAGGCAAATAGACTCATTCCTAGGCTACGGTGGTATAACAGGAGTCAGCAACGCGGAGCTAATCGATGAATGCAATCTTGGCAGCAACAGTTTGTTCACCTGCCCTTCACCTTCAGTGTGTCTGTGTTTGAGTCTTTTAGAAAAGGGAAATTTCTTCAGTGAACGGCGACCGTTCAAGCCATTCCAATCATCCTTCACGAGGACTGCGTCCAATGGCAGCAGCCATTGGACTTGGACCGGCGAACGAGAATATGGAGAGCACGGAGGAAGTACTGTCTGGGTGGACATGGACCAGCCGGAGGCGCCGGAACCGGCAGATTTGCATGGTGGTGGCTGCCGGCCCCTGCTGCTCCGGAAGAGGGCCACATCCTGTATCCGTACAGGCAAATACATACAACTTGATCATTTTGTTAAGTACTTTTTTGTCACAGCTCAATGGTCAACCGTCTATGTTGAGGGCAAATATAAATCAGCAATATGTTTTTGTAGGACATTTATATTTTAAGCTGAGTACCTCCTGGTTACTTAAACTACAGAAGCACATAGGTAACTTTTGATGGCGAGGATGAAAAGTGTTGAGAAGGTTACCTCTGTGACGATGCCGGAGCACTGATCCAATGTGAGGCGTTAGCTGAGACTCAGGTTCCTACTCTATGGGTTCCCTTCCGTCGGAAGAACTGCAATGCGCCAAGGGCACCACCTGAGCGGTAGAGGATTTCACAAACGACCAAACTGCGTGCACACGGAGAACGGTGCAAACATTTTTTTATTAACATAATTCAACAGCAATCCGATGCGTACCATACCAGCAACTCTTCACTGGCTTCACACCGTTCTCATTTTATTTAGTTTGGAAACGATGATTTCCACCAGCAGTCAGTATCATAAAGTCAGAATTGATGATGGCATTTCTATTCAGCAATCAGCAGTTCGAATGATTGGAAATATATATTTTTCAGGGGAGAATGATTGGAAATGTTAGGAAACTATAAAGTTTGCCACCCGTAGTTGTAGAGCCAGTTGGATAGGGATATATATTCTGCAGATAGTAACCAGCATAAAAAAAATACTGTTTTCAGTCAACATTAAAGGGCTGCTAAATAGATATATATTTTCTCAATTCCTATAGCAAAGAAATTTAAGGACGGTATCATGTGTAGATATTTTATTAGTACAAGATTGCAATTATGTTAATTGCCCTATTATCCTGCACCAGAAGGGCATTGTGCATATACCTATTAAAGAGCACGCTGCAAAATATATCAGGTCAAAGATGCTTGTTGTTCAACAAAACCTGTGTCTCGAGCAATTTCAGGTTTCAGCCACCACTAATTAGAAGTTCAAGCTCCTCTCCTCCAAGCCCAGGCTGCTCTTCCAGGCCTCCATCCATGGCCCCTTCCTTTCTCCTTCAGCTACTCCTCGTCAGCCAAATCCTTGTCTGCACGGCTGTCGACACCATCAACTCCTCCACACCGTTGTCTGGGGCACAGAAGATTGTATCCAAGGGCAACAAGTTCACTTTGGGCTTCTACACCCCGCCCCAAGGTAACAACACTGCTTCCAGTTCCAGCCCCAACAAGTACTACATAGCTATATGGTACAGCAACATACCGCAGGTGACCACCGTGTGGACAGCAAACTCCGACATTCCGGTGTTGGACCCAACAACTGCAGCATTAACCATCAGCAGTGATGGCAACCTTGTCCTCCTTGATCAATCCAAGAATCGGCAGCTATGGTCGACCAACATAAGAATAACCACCACCAACACCATGGCTGTCCTTCAGGACAGCGGCAGCCTAGACCTCGCTGACGCCACCAATTCATCCATTGTTTATTGGCGAAGCATAGACCATCCCACAAACACGTGGCTTCCTGGGGGAAAGCTCGGGTTGGACAAGATCACTAATGTCAGCCAGCGGCTTGTTCCATGGAGGAACACCGGTAATCCATCTCCGGGGCTGTTCTCGTTGCAGCTGGACCCGAATCGCACAACACAGTACTTCATTCAGTGGAATAAATCCATAACTTACTGGTCCAGTGGACCTTGGGATGGCAATATATTTAGTCTGGTGCCAGAAATGACATCCCGTTACAATTATGACTTCAGCTTCGTTGACAACACCACAGAAAGCTACTTCACCTACTCGGTGAAGGACAACTCCATCATCTCGCGATTCATCATCGACGTGAATGGGCAGATCAAGCAGCTGACATGGGTGGACGCCTCACAGTCGTGGATTTTGTTCTGGTCTCAGCCACGAAGTCAGTGTGAGGTGTATGCAGTCTGTGGGGCGTATGGAAGCTGCAACCTCCTTGCCCTGCCATTCTGCAGCTGTGTCAAAGGGTTCAGTCAGAAGGTTCAGGGTGATTGGGACCTCCAGGATTATAGTGGTGGATGCAAGAGGAACGTACCATTACAGTGCCAGACAAATTCAAGAAATGCACAATCGCAACCAGACAAGTTCTATACCATGGCAAGTGTCAGGTTACCAGACAATGCTCAGAGTACTGTGGCCAGAAGTTCCCAAGACTGTCAGGTGGCTTGTCTGAGCAACTGCTCCTGTAATGCATATACTTACAATAGTAGTGGCTGCTTTGTTTGGCATGGGGACCTGATTAACCTTCAGGAAAACTACGGTGGAGATGGACGAGGAATGCTCTTCCTCAGGCTTGCAGCATCTGAGCTACAGGACTCCAAAAAGAGCAAGAATGTGATCATTGGAGCAGTTGTTGGTGGAGTGGCTGCAGTTTTGATTATCTTTGGCACTGTATTGTCCTTTCTATTTCACAAATGCCGCCGAGAGAGGACTCTTCGGATATCGAAGACTACTGGGGGCACAATGATTGCCTTCAGGTACAGTGATCTGCAGCATGTCACTAACAATTTCTCAGAGAGGTTAGGCGGAGGTGCCTTTGGCTCCGTGTTCAAAGGCAAGCTCCCAGATTCAGCTGCCATTGCAGTGAAGAGACTTGATGGTGTTTACCAGGGTGACAAACAATTTCGTGCCGAGGTGAGCACCATTGGCACAATCCAGCATGTCAATTTGGTCCGCTTACTAGGATTCTGCTCCGAAGGATCAAAGAGGCTGCTTGTGTACGAGTTCATGCCTAAGGGCTCCCTGGAACTGCAGCTATTCCCTGGAGAGACAACAGCATTGAGCTGGGCTACTAGGTACAAAATAGCACTTGGAACCGCAAGAGGCCTAAACTACCTGCATGAGAAATGTAGGGACTGCATCATACACTGTGATGTCAAGCCCGAGAACATACTATTAGATGAATCGTTTGTGCCAAAAGTGGCTGATTTTGGTCTAGCAAAGATTTTAGGCAGGGACTTCAGCCGTGTATTGACAACCATGAGAGGAACAAGGGGCTACCTCGCACCAGAATGGATCAGTGGTGTGCCAATAACAGCAAAGGCAGATGTCTTCAGTTATGGCATGATGCTCTTTGAACTCATTTCAGGCAGGAGAAATGCTGATCATGGAGAAGACGGCAGATCCTACTTCTTCCCGACATGGGCTGCAAGCAAGCTTCATGAAGGAGATGTGCAGAGCTTATTGGACCCCAGGCTGAATGGTGATGCAAATGCTGATGAACTCACAAGAGCTTGTAAGGTTGCCTGTTGGTGCATCCAGGATGATGAAACTGCTAGACCCACAACTGCTCAGATTGTTCAAATACTAGAGGGATTCCTTGATGTTAATATGCCTCCTGTTCCATTCTCATTGCAAGCTCTTGGTGAAAGCCCTGATACCATAAAGTTCTTCTCAGATACATCTTCAAGTCAGGCTTCTCAGACACAGAAAAGCACAGAAAAATGCGAGACATACAGCTGTGCGTGATGTGGTCTGTAATTGAAGCACATAATTAAGATGGTTCTCCAATATACAAGGGAAAGGTGGATAATAGAATGAAAACAGTACTATGAGGAGCTTAAGTTTTTTCTAAGGGGATATGTGTTACTGAAGTTTACATATATTTAGAAGGAAATATGCTTGTATTGTTCCATGCTTCAGTATTGTACGACTGCAGCAGCATGGAATAATCAATATAATATAAAAGAAATAAGGCTGCTGTTATGTTTACCATTTAGGACTCCCCAATTATGCTTACTCTTAAATTTTTTTGTAAGCAAAATGGAAGGTGCACTGCCTAAGCATTGTAGTGGGAATAAAATGGAGTAAATACATATAGTCACGGCACAGTTGGGAAGCTTATGAAATGAAAAGGAAGGAAATTCAAAGGTTAACATGAGTTTTTTTTTCAGATTGCAAACATACACATTGCCTACAGCCTGAACGTAGGTGGCTGTTAACAAATTTGCCTCCTGTGCGTCTGGATCGCCGAGACCTTGGCTAACTCCTCTGGGAATCTTATGTTGAAAACCATAGGATTCCTGCTCAAAGCATTACTATTCTCACTATCTAAACAAAAGGCATTACTATTCTAGCCCATCTTAGGTTCATGTGGTTCATCACTGTTACTGGAATTTAAATTTAGTTTAATCAAGATTTCGTCACATTCCCTGAAATTGGTGAAATTTCTGCAGTGAACGAGCAAGGCAGATTCCTGCTACACAGAAAGACCAACTCCCAGCGCGTACTGAATTTCTCAAAAGCAAAAAAAAAGAGGCTCAAATATCTTTGAAAATCAATAGTACGACTGATCTGAAAGCAAAACATGCTGCAGCACATCTCGTCAAAAGAGCAATGGCCATTCGGCAGTGTGAATACACATTTTTCAAAACAGATGCCGCAATCTTGAGCAGCTGGGCAACGCACGGCATCGAGGTCAACGAACAAAGTACAAATTAAAATCCAAGCGCCGGAAATTCCCTGATCCAACCATGCGTGGGCGTGGGTAATCCACTTGTATAAAATAAATCTCTGACACAGGACCTACGGAATACGGATGCAGCCGGCGACGGCGAGGCAGCTAGTAGGACGCGGAACTCAGCAGAAGACAGCACCCAGTGACTGGAAGAAGGTGGAACGGATGGGGAAGAGCAGGGAAGCAATCGAACCTGCGCGCTGGGAGTGGAGACGGCGGCGACCGGCGGTCAGTGACGGAGAAAGGCTCAGAGTCAGTACAGGACTCAGGTGGCCGGCGAGCGAAGAAGCGCCGCCGAGGTTGGGCCCAGGGATCCATTACTACTCTGTAGCTCGTGGAGCCTGTCAGCCTGATAGGCTTGGGCTTCATCTCCATTCTATCTCGTCCTCCAAGCCTCTTTCAGCTTAGGGTGTGTTCGTTTTCAGAGTCTAAAACTTTATAATTGTTATATTAAAAAGAATCTTACTTATTTAGAGTATTAAATAATATTTAATTATAAAATAAATTACATGTCTCTAGACTAATATTTAATTATAAAATAAATTACATGCCCCTAGACTAATTTATGAGACGAATCTAATGAGCTTAATTAAGTCATGATTAGAAGACGATTCTTCGTAGCATCACTTTAACAAAACATAAATTAATTAAGCTCATTAGATTCATCTCAAAAATTAGCATCAATCTGTCAATAGGGTTTTGTCATTAAATTGTTTGAAATATTCATAAATAGTAAGATTCTCTTTGATGTGACAGATGCTAAATTTTAGAGGGCGAGGAAACGAACAGGGCCTTAGACTTTGGGCCTCGAACGTTGCGCTTGTCCCGTGTAGAAGTGCTAGAAACGAGAGGCACAAACCTAATCGATCGTTATTTCGGATATGGAGAGCGCACGGCGAGAGGCGCCTAAACTATCGGGCGTTTGAGATTCGTGCCCCTCCCATCGATTGTCGAGATGCTTCGGAGCGAGGAAAAAGAGGCGCAAGGATGCGGCGATGGTGGAGCGCGGCGGTCATGTGGGCGGTGCGACGCGGCGGCGAGGGCACCTTCGCATCGCCGGAGGTGAAGGTGGGGGTGGTGGCGTCGCCGGAAGATCGAGTTAGGATACCAAGTTGGGCGGCGAGGGCTAGGATTCCGGTGAACTTTGACGATGGCGGTGTTAGGGTTCCAACGAAGTTATTCCTCTCCTACCATGGAAGGAGGTTTCGGGGCTAGCGGCTGCGACCCAGCGGTGGGCCGTGGCTCGGCGGTGACCGGCGGAGGGCGATGGGCGGGCAGTGGCGAGAGCGTCTAGCTCGTAGAATTCGGTGGTCGGTGGTGGCGTGGTGGGCGGTGGTGGTGAGTGCGGGTGATGCTTTCTAAGTGTCTACTTTACATATGAATATTACCCCAATTCGAACATAATTAACACTATCATAGCTACTATGAAGATAGTTATATATTCATGTATGCATTGTTTTGGATGCTTTATTGCAAAAACAAGTAAAATTGGCCTTAATAGAGGCATCACAAAGAATATGGGCTGAAATGAGAAGAAGATGTGAAGAATCAATCGAAAGTGAAGCTTGAGGATGCCCAAGATTGGTGGAAAATCCAAGGGATATTGAGAAATAATTTGCACATAATTTTAAAGTGGGAAGAATAACAAAAGTAAATAATTATTTTTTCCAAGATATTTTATGTGTGCAAAGTGTGTTGCATGTTGTAGAAAGAATAAGAACATGAGCATCTATATAAAAGTAGAGGGACCTGCACGAGAAAAGGACCGGATGTCGATCGACACAAGGGTGTGTCGATGATCGACACGATAGTAGGATAATGCCCTCTGGATGAGTTAAAAGCTACATGATTTTTTGTAAAAGCGAGATGAGTCGAAATACAAGCGGCATGCAACAGAAGAGACACGAAATGAGGCATGGGACATGCGTGCCGATCAAGCACTCTGTTGTGTCGACCGGCACCTATGCCTAGATGCCCCTACGGTTGACGAGTAGCACGCGCGCATTGGGAAGAGGAGAAGCATCCGATACTCATGCAGGAGTATGGCTCGGAGGGAGCGCCGACGGGGCAAAACCTAGAAAAGTTGTAGAATCGACTCTGCAACATCACCGACACGGACATGCGGTGGCTCTACAACACCATCGGTGAGTGACGACAATTGCAACCTCATGCTTATGATGGTGCACAATTAGTTCAACAAGAGGAACAAGGCGAGCGGGAGGTTGGCCTTTGGAGGCTACCTCCAAGTGATGGCAAACGAGCGTCGCGCCAACCAGCTCGGGACGAAGGCCGGACCGGTGGGTGAATGACACATTCATCGGCGAGTCCATGACTCGTGGCAAGATTGTCACGGGGAGTGCACGTGCCGGCTTCCACATCGGCGGCACTAGCATCCGCCGTCTCGTGTGGAGCTTAGTGTGTTCCTCCCGTAGAAGCTTTGTGGGGGGGGGGGACTTTCTCGAGATCGACCTCTTCGAGAGAAGTCGCGTGGAGAAAGGACAAGCGCGGCGGATGATCCACCACGCATCGACTAGCACGGCGGTCGGAAGTGGCTAGGGGAGTTTGGAGACGGACATCACCTCCCGGCGGACCCAACGAGGGCTAGGAAGGAGGCGAGCAGCAGCAGCGAGCAAGTGCGTCGATCGGTGCAGGCTTCGCGTCGATCGGAACCTAGTATGTGTTGATTAGCACGGACTACGGGTACCGAGGCGGACCCCTATTATGCCCGAGTGAGCATGCGGAGGACTTCTTCGCCCCCGTGCACGCCTACATCGACAACAATGTGTAGTACATCGAGCGCGTTGAGGACACGACGGGTCTTTGGAGGGCCAACCACGATGCGATGATGGAGGAGTTCGACCGAGCTGAAGGCACAATGCTATGGCTTTGACCAGCCGCCACCATCACCACCGTTCGAGGACTAGAGTGTCGATGTGTAGGTGGCACTTGTATTGGTTTCCTGGTTTGCGTTTTCTTTTTATTTTCACGATCTTCTTAGTTATTTTCCTATGTGTGTGTGAGCGGTTGGGAAACTGTGTGTGTTTAAATTTTGCAAGTGTAGTAATAGTAATTTTTATTCACGCAAGTGTGGTAGTAGTAGATTTTATTTATGCAAGTGTGTTAGCAAAAACCATCACCATGTATTCGCGCTTGAATCTTAATATAATGGTGAAAGTTATGCTCTTTTAAGGAAATCTTATTGTATTTGTCTTGTCTTAGAGAGTGATCATGATAATAGAAAATATGTTGAGCATTAATAAAAAATCGAACTTGCACTTCAAAATTATTTAGAAAATATTTCTTACGTGGAGCAGAATTTTGAGTACCCATGTGCTTAAATTGAGATGTTCAATTTGTGGCAAATAACTTAGTATCAAATATTTATGAAAATTAAAATTCTTATGTTGTGAATTTAAGGATGTTCTTATCATTTGATATCTTGAATGAAGTAAGATATTAAATTGATAATTGAGTTCAGTTAGGATTTAGTTCTTTTGGTACGAGACTTAGAAGTTGCCCATATTTTTATGTATCATTGCTTTTTAGCTTTGAATTACTCATGTAGTGTTAATATCCACCTACTTCGTGGCTACTTGAAAACCAAAAATATCTTGATGAGAATTGTCAATCCTTGACCACATCCCTTATTCTTGGTTATACAATATATTGCATCAACAATGGAGCATAAAAGGAAGGAATCTAGAGCAACATGTGTGTGTAGAGACCCTTTGCGGATCGGCACAATGTGCTAAATCAAGCTGAAAATACAAGAAAAATTCTAAATAAATCAATGATCAATGGTGCACTTCGAAGTAAAGGTTGCTCGAGAATAGCAAAATTTTAAGTGTGGGGAGAGAATACCCTCCAGGTACTCAAGAAAGTTCAAGAAATTTATTGCAATATAGCCATGAATCTTTCCAAATATGTGCAGTCCCATAGTGGGAAATTTCTTTCTTCCCAAGATCAATTTTGCTATGCACATGTCCGAAAGTCGCCTAGAGGGGGGTGAATAGGCGATAATCCTGAAAATCACTTAATTTAACAAATTAAATACGCAGGAAAGATTTGTCCGACTCAATGTCCGACTATAGTAGGATATATCCGACTAAGGGCCAATATCCGACTAGAGTAGGACAAATCCGACACCCTCGTGCGGAAAGGGGATCGGCAGCCAAGATGGACAAATCTGCGGAAATTAAACAACAAGCAAGCAACTAGTAATACTAGAAAGCTAGAGCAACAAGCGAGACAAGCAAGCAAGCCACCTATGCAAGTAGATCTAGGAATTTAAGCGTGAACACCCTAGGTCTTTAGCACACCAATTTGCAAGTAATAAGAGAGAAGACAAAGAGACACACGATTTTTCACCGAAGTTCAGCTCCACCAAGAAGTCTACGTCTCCGTTGAGGAGTCCACCAAGGACCGGGTTGCTCTCAACCCTAAACCTCGTCAAGCCGCCACAAAGGCCGGCTTAAATTTCACTAAAACAAAGCTCCACGAAGGGAGGGGCAATACAAACGACCCGAGTCTCAACCACAAGCTTGGGAGCTCGTCGGGTAACGCCTAACCGTCTAGGGGATGAATCCCCAAGAGTAACAAACACAACAAGTACCGGCTATGAGAAAGAATCAAGTGCTCTTGAGATGAAGATGAAGCTCAACGATTTTCTCCTCAATCTTCTCACAAATCCACCAAGGATTGGAGTGGGGAATCAAACTTGAAAAAGAGGAGAGCTTGAGTGAGTTTGGGAGTGTTTTTGAGAGTGTGGGAGGTGCCAACCGGCCAAAAGTGGACGAGGTCCACTTTTATAGCCGGGGCATCCAAAAGAGCCGTTGGCTCGGATCCGACTCGGACAAAGTCCGAGTGAGTCGGACAATGTCCGACTCCTAGGGTTTCGAAGAGTGGTTTTGGCTCCGGAGTCCGAGTGATAAATCCGACATAACTCGGATATGTCCGAGTGCATTGGAGAGTCGGATATGTCCGACGGAGTCGGACTGTCCGACTCCTAGGGTTTCAATCGGGTGACACGGTTACGGAGTCCGACTCTCTGTCCGGTCGAGTCGGATAAGTCCGAGTCTATGTGTATTTTCTTTGACTAGCTCTCCGGAGTCCGAGTCCAAAATCCGAGTGAGTCGGATATGTCCGACTCCATATGTTATTTTGTGTTTTGGAAAGAGTTTTGAGCACTTTCATTTTTCACACCTCACACTTGTGTGTCCCTCTTGATAGTACGGTGTTTCCTATACTCAAGACATAAATAAAACGCTTCATAGCTTGATCTTGAGCATGAGTGATCCATTTTTCAAATCTTGCACATATGAGTGAATATGGCCACTTCCATTTTGTGTTTCTTTGCTCTCAATTGTATTTTGTATAAGCACTGCGCACAAGCTCATTTGAAATATTAGTCCTTTTTAATTGTATTGACGTCAATCACTCAAAACCATAATTGGGGGCCTAGATGCACTTTCAATCTCCCCTTTTTGGTGATTGATGACAATACAACTAAAATTCACAATTAAGTATAAGAAGAGCTGAAACAAGAAAGCAAATAGAAGGGAGCTCCCCCTAAATGTGTGCATGAGTTGAATTCAATTTTGGTCATTTCAAAACCAAAAGCACATATTTGAGAGGAAAAACAAGAGAGCTCCCCCTATTTCCATGCATTTCATCCACAAGTCATATAAATAAGAAAAGCGACAACAATGCATATGTCATGTGAATCACGCAAATGTAACTAGAAACGACACAAATAACATTACACCATCCATTATCCATAGAGCATAGTTTATCACATAAATAATTAAAACGAGTTGTTACAAATAGAAAGCACACCACATAGTTCACCACGATTACAACTTAAACGAAGTAACATGTCCAAAAGTAAAAACAAGATACAAGAGCAACTCTCACTTGCTCTACTCACAAAGGAAACTGAATAAAAACAGGAATTTTACTTCTCCCCCTTTGGCATCAAGACACCAAAAAGGAGGAGAGGAGCCTACTCATCATCGCCCCAATCCTCGTCATCGTCGTCGTCCTCACCTTCTTCTTCTTCTTCTTCCACAGCGAGGCCCTTGCCTTTGTGATCCTCGACCTCCTCCTCTTCTTCCTCTTCTTCTTCCTCGGAAGCTGCTGCCACGGGCTCATCCTCCTCATAGTGAAACCGAGTGTGAGTGGAGGTACCGGTGGTAGGGCCGGTGGGAGGCTGTGGTGAAGGCGGGACTCGAAGAGAAAGGTGGTGGTGGAAAGTAGCCAAAGTAGAGAGACTCATCCGGGGTGAATGAGTCACAAGGATACTCAAGCTGGAGGAGGAGCAGGTGCGAGGCTACGGAGAGGGAACTCTAGGAGTAGTGATGCGAAGATGATCAAGAATAATCTTACGCCTCGCCTTTATCACATCATGATCTTGCTTAAGACTGTCCATCTTGGCATCAATCCGGCGGCACATGCTGAAAAGACCCTTAAGCATCTTGAAGAGTCCACTCTTGCTTTTCGTGCTAGGACCACGACCACGGGCCCTGTCCGGACGAGGAGGCTGTCTTGGAGGCTAGGAGGAGCAGCACTACTAGAGGCGGGAGCAGGTGGAGGTATAGCTTGAGATGGAGTCTTAGGAGCATTGAGTCGGCATCCTAGGCTGAAGGGGTTTGTGCTTGCGGTCCTTGTGGAAAGTCTTCTTGGAGATCCTCTCAATCATGCACATCACAAAAGGTGCATACACACAAGCACGTCTAGCGTCCACGGAGGCTGTGCCACATCTCACTTGAAGATAAAGTCCCACACATTGAATTTCCTTTGAGTGGGCAAGATATGAAATAGATCCTTGGCATATGATGCAACATGATCTGCATTTCCACCCCTAGGAGAGAGAGTGAGGCGAAGCATCTGTGCAAGACCACATAAAGAGGCTTGAGACCGTGAGCAAAGGGTGGCTTGCACATGTCCTCATCCTCATACATCTACCTCATGAGCTCGGGGTTGAGAGAATCTGAATCATGCAAGCGAAGATCCCTGTTCATTGTGTCCCTCAATCCAAGAATATTTGCAAACCTAGAGAAAGTGCAAGAGAGCTTCTCTCCATCGAGTCATCCACCAAAACCTGCTCGAGTTCTTGTCAAAGTACACGGTGGAGTAAAGCCGACACACTATCTCCTGGTTCCGGTCATACTTGAAACTCATGATCTCCTTGAGCCCGTGAAACTCACACATAGCAATAACTTCATCAAACAAAGGCGTGCGTCTGCTTGACATGTAATCCCAATCTATGTACTTGCATGGACACTGTGGGCTTGACCTTGCTCCTGTAAGCACACATGTACCGGTCCGTGTGAAAGTGAGACCAAAAACGGTTGTCTAGAGACTCCCGTTCCATGTCAAACCAGTTCACTTCTCTTGCCTCGGTTGCCGGCTGACTCGGCCCCTTTGACATAATCAATCATGTCTCCGCCAAGTCCGGGATGGACCACCACATCCCTCATCTCTCTACGGATCTCGGTGGGTTCCTCTTCCTCCCTTGGTTCAATGATGGGAAGATCGATGGTTCTACTCCTTTTCTTTCCGGCAACCTTTGCCCTCTTTTCCGGATGGGGGTTGGTAGAGGAACGACCCATGTCGACAAAAGATAAACAAGGAATGGTATGAGATGAATAGCATAGATATTTGAGTTTGGATAGAAATAATGCACAATTTCAAACTTTAGTAGAGAATTCTGCTTGTAGTTGGATATGTCCGGCTGGGTCGGATAAAATCCGACTAGTCGGAGAGAGTCGGATATATCCGACTCACTCGGACATGTCCAGCTACAACAGAATTTTTACTAAAATCGCTATTCCGCATAGATCTACCGCACATTCCTAGCCATATTGCGTCTATAGCATCTATAGCATCCTAGGAACAACATCTATGCAACATCTAGGCGGGGAAACACTAGAACTCCTAATGCATGGAAGTTGACTTTAAACCCTAGGTGAAAAGATGGGATTAGGGGAAAAACCTTGAAGCCAACAATGGAATCGGATAGAGTCCGAGTAGGAGAGACCTTTCCCCCACAAAACTCTCCAAAACGCCGGTGGAGAAGGGAGATCGCCGGAGGAGAGCCTTGAGCCGCCGTTGGGTGAGGAGAGAGAATGTGGGTGTTTGAATGAGGGAGTTGGGGTGAAGAGGTAAGTTGGATTCGGGCTTATAGGGTAAAAATCCCGTGGAGTCGGATATATCCGAGTCCGTCGGACATTGTCCAGACTCCTCGGGAACATGGATCGGATAAGTCCGACTCTGCGATAGTTGTCTTGCTCCGGGAGCAGAAAGATCCTTCACTTCTTTTCTCTCTTGATCTCAATTAAACTCAAGGACATGTACTAAAACTTCATTGGATGTAGTCAGCTACAATCAATCACTCCAACAATGATTACATCCAAATCCGCATGATCCAAAGATCAAGAACCAAATGATTTCGAAGAACAAAACATACAAGATTTTTCAAGAATTTTATTTTTCAAAAACAATTACTCTAATTCACAGCAGATATGCAAGCCTTCAAGCCACATTACTAGAATCAAGGATATTTAGCTCACTCCTTAAATAACAGAAACGGCTTTCATCTAGTGGCTTGGTGAAAATATCGGCTAATTGTTCATCGGTTCTCACGTGACTCACTTCAATATCCCCTTTGATAGAATGATCTCTCAAGAAGTGATGTCTAATGTCTATATGTTTTGTGCGCGAATGCTCAACGGGGTTATATGCTAGCTTTATGGCACTCTCGTTGTCACATAGGAGTGGAATGCGGTTCAACTTGTAACCGTAGTCCCTTAGAGTTTGTCGCATCCATAATAGTTGTGCACAACAACTACCGGCTGCCACATACTCCGCTCGGCTGTGGATAGAGCAACGGAGTTTTGTTTCTTGGATGACCATGACACTAGGGACCTACCCAAGAATTGGCAAGTCCGGAGGTACTTTTTCTATCCACTTTGTCCCCGGCATAATCCGCATCGGAATAGCCTATTAGGTTGAACTTTGAACCCTTGGGGTACCAAAGCCCTAGGTTGGGTGTGTGCACTAAATATCTCAAGATTCTTTTAACGGCCACCATGTGGCACTCCATAGGAGCGGCTTGAAAACGTGCACACATACACACACTAAGCATGATATCGGGCCTAGATGCACAAAGATAAAGCAAAGAGCCGATCATAGAGCGAAAAACCTTTTGATCAACCGGCTTGTCTTTCTTGGTGAGGTCGAGATGACCGTTTGTTGCCATGGGTGTCTTGGCGGGCTTTGCCTTGTCCATGTCAAACTTCTTCAATATATCTTGAGTGTACTTGGCTTGACATAGGAAGGTTCCCTCCTTGAGTTGCTTGACTTGAAATCCTAGAAAGAATGTCAACTCTCCCATCATAGACATCTCGAACCTCTTTGTCATTATCTTGCTAAAATCGTCACAAAACATTTGATTAGTAGAACCAAATATTATGTCATCGACATAAATTTGGCACACAAATATATCATAATCAAAACGCTTAGTGAAGAGGGTTGCATCGGCCTTGCCCATTTCAAAACCCTTTTTCAAAAGGAAAATCCCTAAGGCATTCATACCATGCTCTTGGTGCTTGTTTAAGCCCATAGAGCGCCTTATGGAGTTTGTACACGTGGTTAGGATACTTGGGATCTTCAAAGCCCGGTGGTTGCTCCACGTACACTTCTTCCTTGATTGGTCCGTTGAGGAAAGCACTCTTCACGTCCATTTGATACAACTTGAAGTTGTGGTGAGTGGCAAAGGCAAGTAGTATTCTTATTGATTCAAGCCTTGCCACGGGGGCATAGGTTTCATCAAAATCCAATCCTTCTACTTGTGAATATCCTTTTGCCACCAATCTTGCTTTATTCCTTGTTACAACACCGTCTTCATTTTGCTTATTGCGGAACACCCACTTGGTGCCCACGACATTCTTGCCTCTCGGTCTTTCTTCTAATGTCCAAACTTCATTTCTTGTGAAGTTGTTCAATTCTTCTTGCATGGCCATCACCCAATCCGAGTCCTCGAGTGCTTCTTCTACTCTAAATGGCTCCAAAGAAGAGACAAAAGAGTAATGTTCACAAAAATTACAAACACGAGAACGAGTGATTACCCCCTTTTCTATGTCTTCAAGAATTTGTTCCACGAGGTGATCACGTTGCACGCTTTGGTGCACTCTTGGGTGTGGTGGATGTGAGCTTGTTTGACCGCCGTCTTGTTCAACCTCTTGATCATGCGATGTGGGTTCATCATCTTGTGCTTGAGCATGATCTTCATTGCCAACTTCTTGATCTTGATCGACTTGATCATGATTAGTGCATTGTTGGTCTTGACTTGAGGGAGTAGGTTGATCTTGATCACTTTGTGGTTCTTGCGGTCTCACATCACCAAGTGCCATTCTCTTGATTGCTTGCCTAGGAGCCTCAATATCTGCATTGTTAATAACAACTTGCTCCCCTTGAGAGCCGTTAGATTCATCAAACGTCACGTCCGTGAAACTTCAACACAACCGGTGGTTTTGTTGAAGACACGATAGGCGTGACAATTTGAACCATACCCAAGCAAGAAACCTTCATCAACCTTAGGGGAGAACTTCGAGGTCTTGGGTTTCTTATTGAGCATGAAGCATTTGCTCCCAAAAACTCGAAAGTACGAGATGTTAGGCTTTTTACCGGTTAGTAGCTCGTACGGTGTTTTCCTCAAGAGTCGATGAAGATACAATCGGTTTGAGGCATGACATGCGGTGTTGATTGCTTCGGCCCAAAAACGGTCGGAGGTCTTGTATTCATCAAGCATGGTTCTTGCCATCTCTATGAGTGTGCGGTTCTTTCTTTCGGCCACCCCATTTTGTTGAGGTGTGTAAGGTGCCGAAAACTCATGCTTGATGCCCTCCTCATCAAGGTACTCTTCAACTTGAGTGTTCTTGAACTCGGTACCATTGTCACTCCTTATGGCCTTGATCTTCACTTCAAATTCATTTTGTGCTCTTTTTAAGAATGTCTTGAGTACATCCTTTACTTCACCTTTATCACACAAAAAGAATACCCACGTGAAGCGAGAATAATCATCAACAATAACAAGTCCATATTTGTTACCGCCGATGCTAATGTAGGCAATGGGACCGAAGAGGTCCATGTGAAGCATCTCCAACGGCCTTGTGGTTGTCACTATGTTCTTGGATGGATGTGGTGCTCCAACTTGTTTTCCGGCTTGACATGCACTTGCAAATTTTATTTTTCTCAAAGCAAACATCCGTTAGTCCAAGAATGTGACCGCCCTTTTGGAGTTTGTGAAGATTTCTCATACCGACATGGGCTAGTCGTCTATGCCACAACCATCCCATGTCGGACTTTGCAACTAAGCATGTGTCAAGTTTTGCTTTATCCGCGGTGAAATCCACAACATAAAGCTTTCCTTTGAGCACACCCTCAAAAGCAATCGAGCCATCACTTCTCCTTGAGACAATCACACCCTTGTCGTTGAACAAGCAATTGTAGCCCATTCCACAAAGTTGTGAGATAGACAACAAATTGAAGTCAACGTTATCCACAAGCATAACTTTCGAAAGAGAATGCGGAAAAGTTAAAGGAATGTTACCATAACCCAACACATAGCCTTTTCCGTTGTCTCCAAAGGTGATGTACTCATTTCTTTCTTTGCTTGGCTCGAATGATTCGAACATTTTCTTGTCTCCAGGTCATATGATTGGTGCATCCACTATCGACCACCCATGATGAACCACCGGAGGAGTATTCCTACAAAACAATTTATGCTTTGTTTTTAGGTACCCAAATTTGCTTGGGTCCTCTCACATTAGTAACAAGTGTCTTGGGCACCCACACACAAGATTTGTGGGTCTTGTTGCGTGGCCCAACATATTTTGCATAGACATGACCATGCTTGTTTTTCATTAGCACATAGGTCGCATTAAAATCATAAAAGAGAGCACAAGAGGGGTTAGGCACATTAGTACGCAAATCACAAATAAGAGAAGATTTGTTAGTGTTCTTGATTTGCTTCTCCGTCTTGACTTGCTTCTTTTGGTGTCCACTCTCCTTGGTGAACTTGATGAATTCGGTGCCGTTCTTGTTGATTCTTGCATTGTGCTTGTCGCCTTGCTTGTACCCAATGCCATCCTTCACATGTGGCCGTCTCACATTGGTGTATGCTCCCCTTGCATACTCGGCCTTGGCATCATCAACGGCCTTCATCTTCTTTTGTGCTTGTTGTTGAAGCTCTTGCACTTGTTTCTTCAAGTCACCAATGGTCTTGATGTTTCTTGTACAAGCTTCAACATCAATCTTGTTGCACCTAGTACACTCATTGGTAGATGGGGGGCAAGACGAAGATTGAGAGGAAGTAGTGTTACACTTAATTTCCTCAAATTGCACTTTGAGAGAATTGTGATCCTTTTGCAAGTCATCACACTTCTCTTGAAGTGACACATTTGTGACTTTAAGTGTCTCACTTTCATTTTCAACCACTTTGAGAGACTTTACCAAGTCCTCATTCTTCTTCCTCTCAACTTCTAGGAGCTTCTCAAGTTCAAGCACCCTTTGCTTCTCTTGAACAAGCATTTCCTCTTGTTTCTCAAGAAGCTCCTCTTGCCTCTCATTGGTCTCCTTTTCTGCTCAATGATATCCAACAAATCAAACATGTTAGGAATTTGAGAGCTTCCATTAGCATTTACCTTAGAGCCCTTAGCCATCATGCACTTGTGTCGGCATCATCTTCATCATCGGTCAAGCTTCCAAACAAGGAGGAGTTGGTCGGTGTTAGCCGATAGCAAGTGATGCAATGCCTCCCTTTTCTTCATCGGATTCCGACTCGGAGGAGGAAGATGATCCATCGGAGTTCCATTCTTGTCCAATGTGTGCTTCACCCGACGGTACTTTCTATGCTTCTTGTACTTCTTGTCACCCTTCTTGTTTTGCTTATTCTTGTAGTTCTCAGGACACTCCGCCATGAAATGACCTTTGTCTCCACAAATGTAGCATTTGTTTTTGGCTTTTCTTGATTTGCTCTTGTCTTGATCATTCTTCTTAAAGCTTCTTTTTGACATGAGCTTGTTGAATCTTTTCACGAAGAGAGCCATCTCATCATCACTATCATTATCACTCTCCTCAATCACCTTCTTTTTCTTTTCTTGTTCGGCGTTGAGAGCCAAATCATTCTTGCTCCCACTACCCTTTTCTTTGTCTCTAAGCAAAGCATTGATTCTATTCCCTTGGTCAATTTGCTGTTTTTGGGAAAGCACCTTTCCAATCACTTCATCGGTCGTGAAGTATCTAAAGCCATCTTTGTCTCTTATGTTGGACACTATGTTGGCATCCCATGCTTGCAAGGCTTGTAGCAGCCTTCTATTCACATCCAAGTCCAACACCTTCTCTCCAAGTGCTCTTCTCATGTTTACTATCCTCATCATCCTATCATGGGCTTCCCTTGGCCCTTCATCCGATCTCATGACAAAGTAGTTAAACTCTTCTCTAAGCCCTTCTAGCTTAGACTCCTTCACACTATCAATGCCCTCATGAACTAACTCAAGCTTCAACCAAATTTGATGGGCATCCTCCAATCCGGTTACCTTCTCATACTCGGCGGGACTAAGTGCGGATACAAGAGCACTAGCAGTTGCCACATTGCATCTTACATTGAACAAGTCTTGTGCGGTTGGCTTGCTTCTACATTCCCACAAGAAACCATGTTGAGTCACATTTCTTACATTTTGATGCATTGAGTCCAAGTGTAGCAACATCTTTGTTTTCCAATGATCGAAGTATTGACCATCAAAATACGGTAGTCTTCGGAGCCGGGTCCAATGTGTTCATCTCTTCCGTCACCATAGGTGTATGGCGTTTTGTTGTAACTTATCGGCAAAGCACTAGGTACATCTCCACCCTGGACAACCCCTTTTCCATTTCCATCTCTGGCATCTCCCGGTGCGGTCTCATGACCCCTTTCACCGGCTACCTTAGGTGGTGCTTCACCACTACCACTAGCCGTTGCATCTTTCTCATTTGCCATCTTTAATCTTCAAGCGGTGAGGCTTCAACGAAGATACCTGCTACGATACCAATTGAAAGTCGCCTAGAGGGGGTGAATAGGCGATAATCCTGAAAATCACTTAATTTAACAAATTAAATACGCGAGGAAAGATTTGTCAGACTCAATGTCCGACTATAGTAGGATATGTCCGACTAAGGGCCAATATCCGACTAGAGTAGGACAAATCCGACTCCCTCGTGTGGAAAGGGGATCGGCGGCCAAGATGGACAAATCTGCGGAAATTAAACAACAAGCAAGCAACTAGTAATACTAGAAAGCTAGAGCAACAAGCGAGACAAGCAAGCAAGCCACCTATGCAAGTAGATCTAGGAATTTAAGCAAGAACACCCTAGGTCTTTAGCACACCAATTTGCAAGTAATAAGAGGGAAGACAAAGAGACACACGATTTTTCACCGAAGTTCGGCTCCACCAAGAAGCCTACGTCTCCGTTGAGGAGTCCACCAAGGACCGGGTTGCTCTCAACCCTAAACCTCGTCAAGCCGCCACAAAGGCCGGCTTAAATTTCACTAAAACAAAGCTCCACGAAGGGAGGGGCAATACAAACGACCGAGTCTCAACCACAAGCTTGGGAGCTCGCCGGGTAACGCCTAACCGTCTAGGGGATGAATCCCCAAGAGTAACAAACACAACAAGTACCGGCGATGAGAAAGAATCAAGTGCTCTTGAGATGAAGATGAAGCTCAACGATTTTCTCCTCAATCTTCTCACAAATCCACCAAGGATTGGAGTGGGGAATCAAACTTGAAGAAGAGGAGAGCTTGAGTGAGTTTGGGAGTGTTTTTGAGAGTGTGGGAGGTGCCAACCGCAAAAGTGGACGAGGTCCACTTTTATAGCCGGGGCATCCAAAAGAGCCGTTGGCTCGGATCGACTCGGACAAAGTCCGAGTGAGTCGGACAATGTCCGACTCCTAGGGTTTCGAAGAGTGGTTTTGGCTGCGGAGTCCGAGTGATAAATCCGACATAACTCGGATATGTCCGAGTGCATTGGAGAGTCGGATATGTCCAGACGGAGTCGGAGCTGTCCAGACTCCTAGGGTTTCAATCGCGTGACACGGTTACGGAGTCCGACTCTCTGTCCGGTCGAGTCGGATAAGTCCGAGTCTATGTGTATTTTCTTTGGCTAGCTCTCGGAGTCAGAGTCCAAAATCCGAGTGAGTCGGATATGTCCGACTCCATATGTTATTTTGTGTTTTGGAAAGAGTTTTGAGCACTTTCATTTTTCACACCTCACACTTGTGTGTCCCTCTTGATAGTACGGTGTTTCCTATACTCAAGACATAAATAAAACGCTTCATAGCTTGATCTTGAGCATGAGTGATCCATTTTTCAAATCTTGCACATATGAGTGAATATGGCCACTTCCTTTTTGTGTTTCTTTGCTCTCAATTGTATTTTGTATAAGCACTGCGCACAAGCTCATTTGAAATATTAGTCCTTTTTAATTGTATTGACGTCAATCACTCAAAACCATAATTGGGGGCCTAG
>JAUNZO010005152.1:0-45593 GCA_031894775.1 Chloris gayana
ATGCACTTTCAATGTCCATTTATCTAAATTTGTGAGTTTCTTTCTAAAAATTTAATTAGTTTCCAATGTACTTTTTGATAAGTTTCAATAAATCTAATCAAGAACTATCTTCTAGCTTTACGGTATGTTATTGGTTTGTGTCTAGAATCCTTGAATTGCATCACCTAGCTACTCATACTAGCCTTACACAAATATTTGATCATTATGATGCAGAATATAGGTTGAGTGATTGAGATGAGTTGTTTGCCTTAGATCATTTAATAGGAGTTGTATTCATGCAAAACCAAGAAGACATGAAGACATGTGTGTTGGTAGTCAAAAAATTGGAACTGGGAGATAGTTCAGCTTGGCTTGATGATTGAATGGTTAGTTGGCCTAATTAGTTATCTAACTAGTTCTTCGAATGCTTGGCCGATTGCAACTAGTGTGTTGCCCTTAGTCATTAAGTTGTTTCATAGGTTTTGCAGGCAATAGAGGGGAGTCGATTGTGCTCGCTTGCGCGAGGCTCCAACACCCCTCTTGCGCACCCCGTGGCCCACCGTGGGGTTAAGAGAATCAGTCAACTGCGGGGCATTAACGGGGTTAAGGCGCAAAGCGCTCCGATGCCGAGCGTGGAAGTGTTTTGCTTCTGCCTCGTTTTAACTGTTTTGCTTCTCTGAAACGTTTTTTGTCTAAATTTTTTTTGAAAGAAATTTAATAGGAACAAATTCACTTTGTTCTAGAACAAAAATCAAATGTCGTGGAATAAGATGAAAAAACACTCAATACAAAATTAATATAATCCAGAACAAAATAAGTTTGTTCTGAAAAAAAACAGAATATTTTGAAACAAATATAATAATTTGTGGAACAAGATGAAAAAACTCACAACAAAATTAAGATAATCTAGAACAAAATCACTTTGTTTTGGAACAAAAACTAAATGTTCGGGAACAAATTCAATAGTTCGCGAAACAAATATAATAATTTGTGGAACAAGATGAAAAAAGCTCACAACAAAATTAAGATAGTCTAGAACAAAATCACTTTGTTTTGGAACAAAAAGTAAATGTTCGGGAACAAATTCAATAATTTGCAAACAAATATAATAATTTGTGGAACAAGATGAAAAAAACTCGCAACAAAATTAAGATAATCTAGAACAAAATCACTTTGTTTTGGAACAAAAACTAAATGTTCTGGAACAAATTCAATAATTTGCGAAACAACATGGAAAATATATATGTTTGTTCTGAAACATAAATTGAATGTTCGGGAACAAATACAAAATTTGTGAAACAAGACGAAAAAACCAAGAACAAAGTGATTTTGTTCTGGAAAAAAACCGAATGTTCCATTCAATAATTTGTGGAACAAGATGAAAATACATATGATCATGCGAACCAGAGGGCGAGAGGTCTTCGTTACTGGGATGACAAGACAGCAGCTAGGAGCAGTAGCTACATCGATAATTACAATCTTGGCAGCAACCTTTGTTGCACCTGCCCTTAAGTGTCGGGCACAACGGGGCCTCTGCGGCAACCTGTGAAACGGCTCGTTCTGTTGTGCCAGCATCCAGTAGATTTCTGCAAAGCATCGATCGGTACTCTCTTTCCCTTGTCCAATTCAGACGAGACGACGTTGGTGTCGCTGGTCTGTCGTCTTTGTCCTTTTTGTTTACTTCAAGTCTTGTTTTACTAGACGGACCAGTGGTAATTACTGGGTGGGTGTCACTTTATGTGGAATGGTTGTGGACTCTGAGTGCCATTCAGATGTGTAGGGTGAATGAATTATTTGATTTCAATATATGTTTTCTGGTAGTTTAATTTTATAGTGATCCACAAAACAAATAAAAAACGCTTCCGCACGACCAGTCGCTCTCGTGCGCTAGAACGCGACCGGTTGCCGCGCGTCCAGCACCGCGTGGTCATGAGTTGACCCATCTTCCTGGACGAAATACTAGCCAGAGCGCGGACAGGTGCGAGATGGACATGTGGCCGCTCCGGCGGAGGCAGCGGCGGCTGGTCGGAAGGCAGCAAGGACACATGGCGGCACTGTAGACCAGTCCTCCCGCGACCGGTTGAACATTAACCCCCCCCCCGCTCTACAAACAAATCTAGAGCTCTGACTATCACAAATTTGTAGATACCAAGGAAATCTTCAACAAAAAATACCTGGGTTTGATTTGGATGTGAGCTGCCAATATCGGATCCTTGGTTACAGGGAACTAGCTGGGCCGCATGAACAGTGTCACACTAATGTCAGGAAATAGGGCAAATTGAATAAACTACCCAATAATTTACTTGGAGCTTGAGATTCTCACTCATAAGTTTTTTTGTTGTAAATCGTCAACCATAGTATATTTTGTTGCATAAATCACACAATCTGCGTATGTTTAATTGTTTCATATATTTCCCTAATATAAATTTAACAAAAGAAAAGTAAACTGAATTTTAACATTGTTAAAGTGATTAAATGAATCTAATTCAACTTAGTTTAATGAAAATTTGAATTCAAATTAATCATAGACTATTTGAAATATCATTTAAATTAAATTCAAATTGGTATTTTTTTGTTACCTATTCTCTAACAAAATAAAAAGCTTATAGTCCCAAATTTCGTACATTTGATAAATACAAAATCCATTAATCGAAATGAATGAAGGTAAGTTGAAACAATTAAACATGTGCAAACTTAGGTGATTTTTGTAATAAAATATACTAAAGGATTGGGATTTGCACAAAAAAAATAGGGTTAAAATCTGGAAATCCAAGTAACGTATGAAGCGATTTATATTATTATTGCAGAAAATAAAAATATCATCATGGAAGGTCATTTTTCCTTTTTTTTTCTTTTTACAAGCAAGGAGGACCGATTTACAGGATCGTAGGCCAACAATCTACAACGTCCACGTCCTTCAGCATCACACAACGCACTGTGATGCTACTACAACGTCCTTCGCGACACGTGCATGGCGTGACAAGGAGCAAAAGCGTTCATGGCTAGAAGGTGATGGACTGATGGTCAGGCGGCTCTCTAGAGATTTTCTCCCACAACAACCCTTGCTGAGCACTCATTGCAACGTGTGGCGTACCCTCAACATGACCATCTATCGAGTGACATCGATGGATTTTGTCCACTCATGTGCCTTTTCCCACAAGAATTCTACATCCAAAGACCATTCACAAGGTATGTCTTGTACCTTATATTGGTAATATTGATGATTCATATGATTGGGGCGTTTGAGATAAAGTGGACGGGGATCAGATGGAAGGATTGGTGGCGTATAATGAGCAGTTATTTATGATCAGTGCAACATGTTGTACATGCTGATCAAGCTTGTCACTGGGAAATGGATACAATTCAGGATCACTTCAAAACAAACGACATCCGGAAGCGACGAGAAGTTTCCTGATCTGCATGTTTTCGGCCAATGGGTGCCAATATTTTTTTTTTCCGAACACGCAGGAGAGTTGCGCGTCATTTCATTAAGAAGAAGAACGAAACAGAGCCAAGAGATGGCTTACAAGTATAGTTACAGGAACAGATGCCCGAATGAGTAGTAAACACCCACAGCCTCCCTCCCGGGGCCCTACAGCAAAGCTCGGAGACCCCGCGCCCCGGCCATATCCCAGGCATGGATGTCATCTTGGATATCCCGCATGATCACGCACATCGCTGGAGAGTGGCCATCAAACACACACACACGTTGTGATGCTTCCACAGGTGCCATGCGATCAATTGAATGAGGGTATTGAGTCCCTTGCGGTCTTGCTTCACCTTTTTCCGTGCTGGATTCCTCCACCAGTGGACGAAGCTGCTATCCCCCATGGATGGGATAGGTGAGCTTTCCCAATGAGCTGTAGACCCTTGAGCCAGACCTCCCTGGAGAAGGAGCAGCGCAGCAGCAGATGATCAATGTCCTCTTGGTCTTGGTCGCAGAGCGGGTAGGATTCTGGGTGCTGCATGCCCCGTTTGGCCAGCCGATCCGCCGTCCAACACCTCCTGTTCACCGCCAACCAGAGGAAAATCTTGACCTTTAGCGGCAACCATGTTTTCCATAACCGGCGGAATGGTTCGAACTCGGTGCTTCCGATGAAGAAGCGAGCATATGCTGTTTTGGTGCTGAATTGGCCCGACGCCGACGGGAGCCAAACCAGCCGGTCATCCTGGTCTGTTAGCACGGTGTTCATGGTGATGGCCAGCATTTGCAGTACTTGCTCCATGGCGACAACCGGGAGTCCACCCACAATGTCTTGCATCCACGAATTCCTTGAGAGCGCTTGTTGAACGGTACGCTTCTTCCATCCACGTCGCCGACAAACGGCATCACGGCTACTCCATTGATTTTCCATGAACCCATCTGTCCGACCAAAATAGAGCGCATTTCCCATTGCCCAAAGTGAAGGCTGTGGAGATGTGGAACATCGAACGTGCTTCTAGCGGAATGTTGAGCGCCACCCGAGAGATGGGACTGTCCGGCTGTGTTTTTGCAACCACAGCCATCTCATCTTCATTGCCCATCCCAGAACCTTCAAGTTTTGGATGCCTAGGCCAGCCAGGTGCAGTGGACAAGTAACCCGTTCCCAGGGAATCGGGCAATTGCCCCTCTCGATATCCCTCCTCCCATGCCGGAAGAAATTCCGCCTAATCTTATCAATCGCTTTGATCGCCCACATTGGTACCTCCAGAGCAATCGGGGTGTGCAACGGTATCGCCGTGAGTACTGCTCTTGTAAGTATAAGGCACCCAGATTTGTCCAAGAGAGCAGCTTTCCAACCCGGTAGCCGATCTACGAGCTTGTCCAAAATCGGTTGAAGGTCCACCGCTCTTAAGCGTGTTAGCGAGAGTGGCAATCCAAGGTAAACAGTTGGGAACGAAGCCACATTGCATTCCTGCAAACTCTGGACTTGGACATCAGTGCAGCAGATCGGATGAACGGTGGACTTGTTCAGATTTGTTCTCAACCCCGATGCCTCCCGAACTGGTCGAGCAAGGCTTTGACAAACTGTATCTCGTGCAAGTGCGGTGCCGAAAACAAGACCACGTCATCTACGTAGATAAGATACGGCATCCAGGTCTTCCTTGCAAAGCTGGGGTCAAGAGTCCCAGTTCGTCCACTTTGTCAAAGAGACTTGTAAGAACATCCATTGCTAGTATAAAAATCATTGGGGATAGTGGATCCCCCTGTCGCAGGCCACGTCGATGTGTGATCCGTCGACCCGGCTCCCCGTTCAGTAGGACTCTCATCGTAGATGAGGCTAGCAAGTTGGCAATGACAGTACGCCATCGGTAGCCGAATCCAAGTCTGAGCATAACTTCGAGGATGAAAGCCCAAGAAACGGAGTCAAATTCTTTTGAGATATCTAGGTGGGTGCCAATATTGATCCCTACCGCCATGGTTTTTGCCGGAATTGCTTTCCATGGAGTTTGGGCATCAAGGCTGGTGAGGCATGTTGTTCTACAGTTCTAGGCTTGTTCTTCAACAAGTGGGTCTTGGCACTCCTCTCTGTCCATTTGTGCTGGCAGTGTTGGGGCAGCGCGGGAAGAAACCAACTTTCTTGTTCATCGTGTTGCCCATTGCCTTTGTAGCTGTTGCCGTGGCATACATCTCTCTTCATATATAGCTTACTTGTGATGCAAATGTCCTTGTGATGCAAATGTCATTGTCAATTTCAGTAAAAAAAAATGTCATTGTCAATTTCAGTAAAAAATGTCATTATCAATAAATTATAGTACCTAAAATATTAAGGTTATTCAGATCTAGATAGCATACTGCCTCAAGGAAAAAATATATGAGTTTTTCGGTTAGTAGTTTGAAAATTTTTAGCCATTCATTTAAAGGTATTTTATAAGTTTCCCAATAATTAATAATTTTATTTTTTCATAAAATATAATTTTGAGATATGAACCATAACTTTATTGTAAGAATAATAATGAACACATTATTAACATCAAAGAATAATTATATTACTGGTTTTTGTTTATATTATTAGGTAAATAAAAAATTAATCACGATAAATCTATCGCTTTGACAATACTACCCTCAATATGGTAAAATATCGGCGGTAGTTGCGTATTTTTGATATTATATCTCTATCGTTGGATCAAACTACTGACCAGTATTGTGGATCGAAAAACTTCTAAAAAAATAGTATGCTAAAATAAATAACGTGCAAAAAAGATTATATATATATTTTGTCTTGATTTACTCTAACTTCACGAGTGTTATTCGCAGTGGCCCGATTTTATTTTGTTCAACTAACCAAGTATTTGTAGTGTACATATGGAGATATTGTGAGCTAGCATATCGTCAAAATATGTTAACAAATCAATGCAAGGAAATTAAATCATGACCATATGAAATTGGAACAGCCCGAGTTTATGAGTTATTTGCGCTGGGCAACGATAACCTTTGATGGGTCCATGATGGGGTTGGTTTCCAGTGGTTCATGTCCTTAGTGTTGCCTGTTGTTGGTGTTTTCTACGGTTTGGTTTGTTGGCCAACCGATTTGAAAACACAAGTTGTTGTGCTTTAGTGTACAAAAATAGGTAGTTTTTTCATGTTTCGATTTGGCCTCGTTTTTCCTTTAAATGAAGCATTTTCTTCTTCTTTCCTTTAAATGAAGCATTTTCTTCTTCTATAATGAAAAGGCAGAACACCTGCTAATTTCGTCAAAAAAAATTCTGACCCGTACATGTGTTTCTCTGTCTCCATGTCGCTGCCCTTTCCATTCCAAAAGAAGGGACAGTCCGGACAGACAACCCTGTTCGCATCTCGTGATTCTTTTGAAGGTTTTTACCTGACTAGTGATTTTTGTTTTACCTCACTAGTGATTTATTTACTGACGGTGTAACTCTGCTGGAGAAATTTACCTGTGGGGTTGCAGACTAAAATGACTAAACTTTGCATATGAAAATCAGTTTGTGTTGCTGAGCCATGTGGTCCTCCCCGTGCGCATTTGGTGAATTTCGCCCTGTTGCCGTGTCTACAAAATGTAGCTGCCACGTCAAAAGTTTGGAAGTAAAGCACACTGTCTGGCTTCCACTTCCGGCCTTGGCAGCAGAATTTCTAATCTGAGTAGGAGCTGGACGTGGCCCAAGACCGGGTGGACGGGCAAGAACCAGGCCTCCCGTGAGAGAGATTTTTTGATATTTTGCCCATGTAACCGCTGCCACTTTGGTTATAATGCCTAGTCTTGATGGGCTCGCTATAACGTTTACTGAAACCACGGTCACTTTGTATAATGTTCAAATCGATTATTATAGTTTATTTTCAATTATCTTGCTATATATAGACAGTAGAAAAGACGAAAGTACTCGTACCTCTTGAAAAAATATATCTCTATTGGGAAATCTCCTCTGTTGGTGGCTCCTACGCATGACCAAAGGGAAAAGAATATTTTCAACATGACAAAGGCAGCCTGCGCATGAGCAAAACAAGAAAGAAAAATCAGTGAGCACGGGCACTTTCATCCATTCAAATCACCAAAAATCCAAAAAGCATTTTAGAAATTCTGAAAATCTCGTTTAGGCATTCTACCGGAAGAGACAACGATTTCGTAGGTATTTTAGCGAAGCCCATCAGGACGTGGGCAAAATAGCGAAGCCCCATTTTACGTGGATAAAATAGCAAAAAATCTCTCCGTGAAGCGACTCTCCCGACGGCAGCGCTCGTCGTCAGCGCAGCCGATCGATCGGCAGGCGGGGCGGGTACGGCTAGCCGCAGAAGTCATCGTCAGCGACACGGCCGGCCGGGCCCGGGACGAGGACACTCTCTCGGACCGTGCTTAAAGTTTGTGCGTCCGTCCAAGGATGAGATGTCCCCTCACGTTTGCCCAAAAAATAGTGTCTTTCGCACGCGGAGACACAAGCACGTGAATCACCAGCGAGTAACTTTTACTGTGCATGTACTAATGAATAGGAGACGGGAGAAACAGAGTTGAAAATAGAGACGCTGCTTACAACAGCCAGAACTTATCGGCCTTGGGTGATTTGATCGAAAGAAGGGTATGTGAAAATAATGTTTTTGCCTTATCTGTAACTGTATCTGTTAAAGCACACAGTTTGTTACAATCAATTAGGATTACAATCATTAAATGACAATGAACGGGAGGTACTTTGCAAGTAAGGCATGAACGGCAATGTAGAGCATCATAACGAGGAGGAACGCGAGTGGCAGGAGGACGAAGAGGACGCCCGGCCGCTTGCTCCACCTCCCCATGACGGCGAGCGCGAACGGCTGCAGCATGGCCATCATCCAGACGTTGAAGAGCAGTCCGAGCGCGGCGTGCGCCCGGCGCTGCGGCGGCCAGCGCCCGGCGTACACGACGGCCTTGCCCATGGCCACGCCGATGGCCAGCACGTTGCAGAGCAGCACGACCGCCGCCGGGATCAGCATGGGCACCCACCGCATCTCGTACATGTCGGCGTACCTGTCGGCGGCGGCGTCCGCCGCGGTGGTCTGCTTGGACGTGACCCGGAAGCGGATGCCCTTGCCGGTGAGCGGCTTGACCAGCATGTGCAGCAGCGCGGTCGGGTACGCGGTGAGCGAGGCGGTGATGAAGAACTGCTCGTTGCGCCACCAGTCGCGCCACGCCACGCCGGCCCACGCCACCTCGAGCGCCCCGATGAGGTGGATGAGCGCGAGCACGGCGGCGAGGTAGGCGACGTAGCGCGCGAAGGGCCTCTGCACGAGGACCTCGTCGGGGACGAGCCACATCGCCGGGCAGAAGGCGTAGAGCAGGATGAAGAGCGAGGTGAGCGGGTAGAGGGTGAAGTTGAGGTACGCCGCGCGCTGCACCGGGTGCAGGCGGCGGCCGGAGCAGAGCGGGTTGTACGGCGAGAAGAACACCTCCAGCGAGCCGCCCGACCACCGCACGATCTGGTACAGCCGCTCCGTGAGGTTGATCGGCGCCGTGCCGCGGAACGCGTCGCCGCCGGCCATGGTGCAGTACGCGGACCGCCAGCCGCGCCCGTGGATGCGGTACCCGGTCACGATGTCCTCCGTCGCGATGCCGTACACGTACCCGGTGCCCCGGCCCCAGTCCGTGCCGCCGTCGTACGACGCCGACACGACGCTCGCCATCTCCGCGACCAACGCCTCGTCCAGCTCCGGCGGCGCGGGGCGGCGCTCCAGTCCCACCGAGCTCCGGAACCGCGCGGAGCCGCCGAACCGGCGGCGGCCCGCCTCCTCGCCGCCGTCGGGCCGCCGCCACCGCGGCGGGTCCGCGCCGTACAGCGCGAGGCGGCGGAACAGGCAGCCCGTGCCGAGGTAGGTCGGGCCCTGCAGCCCGTTGAGCGCGAACATGACGCCGTCGAAGAAGACCCGGTTGTGGTTGCCGTACCGGTCGGTGGGGTCCACGTTCTCGAACCGCTGCGGGGACTGCACGAACGCCGTGTCCTCGCCGGCCCGCGCGTCCAGCATGAAGCACATGGCCGCGCGCAGGGCCTGCGAGTCGTTGATGTAGTGGTCGCAGTCCAGGTTGATGAAGAAGGGCGCGTTCGACAGCAGCGCCGAGATGCGCAGCTGCGCGTTCAGCGCGCCCGCCTTCTTGTTGTGCTCGCGCCCGGGCCGCTTCTCGCGGGACACGTACACCACCATCGGGAGCCGCGTGTCCAAGTTCACCGGAATGCCATCGTTGCTCGCCGGCTGCCCAGGCTTCGGGTGCTCTTGCACAATCTGTTGGAACAGGAATTCCCACTGCCGTTAGTTAGTACTACTAGCATTTTACTTACTACAGTACAACTAATGTTTGTAAGATCCGAAGAGCATAATCTCTGTACCTGCACAATTCCGGCGTGATGCCCTTTGCTATGGTGCTCAGCTGGCTCAACCCACGCCCCCGGCCACCGCGTCCCGTTGGCCATCCACGTCGCTCTGGCACCCCCTTCTTCCTTGGCAGCCATGCCGTTGTACGCATCCGACCGCTCCTGAACAATCTCGGGCAGCGTCTCCAACCTCACCTTCAACTTCTCGTACTCGCTCCGCACGTGCCGGTAATCCGTCACGAACTCACCCGGCGCCGCTCCCGCGTAGGCCGCCCCTCCCGCTCGAAATAGCTCTCCGGCGCTCTCGGCTCGGCGGAGTGCTTCCGGCAGAAGGGCACCCACAGAGCCGCGAAATCCACCGTCTCCACGAGCGCCTCGTACAGGACCAGCGCGCCGCTGTCGTCGGCCAGGTAGCACGCGTGCCGGTCCACGGGGTAGTCCACGGCGAGGATGGAGAGCACGCAGTTCATGGTGTACAGCACCGGCTCGCTGACCGGGTCCGCGGTGGTCACCACGGTGTCGATTCCGGGCAGGTCATCGTCGTGGTGCTGCCGGAGCGCGGCGAGGTCCGGGATACGCTTCACGGGGTTGTACTTGGGCAACTGGTAGAGCAGCCAGGAGAAGGCGAACCAGATGTCCCCCACCACGGAGGCGGCCCAGAACCACATCACGTCGGACTTGTTGTGCTTGATGCGCCACCCGATGAACAGGACGACGGCTACCAGCCGTATCACGATTAGTAGCCTGTTTTGGTTGCAATTGCAGTAATAATGGTATCAGAAATTCAGTCGTGAGGAAATCTTTGGCTGGAAGAACAAGCACATTTTGGGTGCAGATGCACAAGATTGACACGGATTTTAGTGCCAACATCGCAGTGCACGCACCTGTAGGGGTACAAGAGGGTGGCCTTGACCTTCTTGTTCGAGAACAGCAGTGGCCGCCCGCCGCCGCTCTCGAGGTCCGCCGCCGACGACACCGCGTCCTGCTTGTGGTCTTCGTCCTCCCAATACCTGTCCTTTTTCTTGCCGCCGCCGCCGTCGCCGTTCGCGAGCAGCGGCTCCCTGAGGCTGGCATCGTCCTCGCAAGCAGCGCCGCCGCCTGGCACCGGCGAAGACATGGGCCTGCAAGCATGCGCAACAATGAAATGCTTTATGAGTCCTGTTTACTAGCCAAGGGAGCTGTGGTTGTGCCATATTGCAGATGCTGCATTTGAAGTTGGGACTTGGGTTCAGGTGCTGCCTTGGTTACCTGGTTCCTGATGAAAAGATGATGTGCCTCACGTACGGAGCCAATCAGAGACAAGGGAGATTCTTGCAATACAATACAGTAGGATGTCACGGGGAGTGGCGGTATATGTACAAAATGCTTGCTGTCTAAATACTAGTACAGCTCGGCATGCAGTCAGGGTGTTCGGTCGTTTCTGGTTTAGATTAAACGATGGTGTACATCCATCAACATAACAGAAATGATCAATTGGCACGTACAAGGAAAGGATTGATTAGTGGCTCCGGTTACACCAAGAAAAAGTACCATACATTGAAAAGAGGACATGACATGTCCGGTGATCAGTCATG
Source organism: Chloris gayana (assembly GCA_031894775.1). Taxonomy (NCBI): domain Eukaryota; kingdom Viridiplantae; phylum Streptophyta; class Magnoliopsida; order Poales; family Poaceae; genus Chloris; species Chloris gayana. The sequence continues at coordinate 11,325 of JAUNZO010005152.1, forward strand.
TTTTGTTCCTTGCGAATTAAAATCAGCTAAAGTTAGATCCTACTCTATCCGAAATACAGTATACACTCCTTTCCAAATTATAAAACACTTGATTTTAGAGATTATATTTGACCGCTTATCTTATTCATAATATTTATACAAATATAAAAATAAATAAGTCATTTTTAAAATAACTCTCATGATGAAACAAACAATAATAAAAGTAAACACTATTTGCATAATTTTTTTGAATAAAACGTGATGTTTATAAGTAAAAAACATCTTACAATTTAGAACAGAGTACCCTCTTCCCCTCTCCCCCTTGACTATCGCTGCACCATAGTCAACCACCACTGCCAGCTCCAACTCTGTATCCCTTTTGTTTGGTCACTGACAGCGGGTCTAATGCACTTTTCTTCCTCCGATTCTAAGCTGATGCTCTATAATCTCTTACTGGATTCATGATTTATCTCCTCCTTCCCTGCACATAGAAACTACTAGATCTAGAGGAACGAAGACCAGATATTATAGACGTATAGCGCGGGCGGCGGGCAGAGCGATACGGCAGCTCGTCTCTCGAAAGAGTGGTGGGCACAAAACGGAGCAGGAGCACATCATTGTGGCATACATTTGTGGGTAGCCGGTGGCGGCAGCAGGTCCGCGGAGAGTTGTGGGTAGCTGCTATGACGGTTGAGTGTTGCATGACGTTTTGATGGTGGAGGTGAGTTGTACCAAATGACGTAGCTTCGCATAACTAAGAGAATAGAGATCAAAATATTTCCAGATGGATACATACAATACAAACCTCCTGAACATATGGAGTTACCTTTTCCGGAATTTGCTAAAAAATTCTATGATCAACGTAATTCACGTGTTTGGGCCCCTCGAAGCAAAATTAACATGCGCAGCATCACCGCAGGACCTTACCGGGATGTGGCAAGCTCATGACTAAGCAAAGCAGAATCGAATCTCTGTGGTCCATCTGCTCGTGAGAATTGTGGAGTTCCCTGCGTGTAGCTTTAAGGATGCGATGCTCTTATATGAATATGAGGCAGAGGTGGACTGAAGCCTAGCGCTGTACTAACAGCCAGATCCATGTGTCATGTGTATGTGCCGTTTGTCTTGTTTAAGCTGTGATGCACACGCGTGAACAGTAAAAATAGACGCGATAACCAGTTCACGACAGTGTACGAGTACATTGCATAACAACCAATTGTTTTGCACTCCAATCGAGTATTCACTGTCGTTTTTGAGATTTTGCAAATTTACCATCACTTCTTGAATCTGAACCGGCAATGTACCACAAGTCCGTTGAAGTCCTCTAACAGTGTTAACTTGCTTGGACAAAGATGAAAATACCCCCTCGTAATTTTACCATAGTTATGATATGATTCCACCACAATTTTACCATAATATATTATGGCATGTTTGACAAAATATTGATTAATACTATTTCTGAAAATACAATCCAAAAGACTACATCTAAAATTTTTGCACGCCATTTCTTACATTTTGAAACAATTTATTTTTAATTTATATAAAAAAATGGTCATATTGTAAATTGTAAGGATCAAAGCGTAAAATAGTTTGCTTCCCGTGAAGCCGTGAACTGTGATCCTACGTCTCCAATCTCCTCTAGATCTCACGAACATGGCTTCGTATACCGTTGAAAATCGCTCGAAAATCGTGAAAATCGGAGCAATTGGTCGGGCTCGATTTGTAAAACCGGTGGTTTTTCGATAAAATCAAACCTAGTTATGGTAGGAAAAAAACGGTTTTCGCTCAATTTTTATGGTTTACCGCTTGGTGTTTGCTGTACAGAAAAACCAAGCGGTTTATGCTTTGTGAACCATGCTCACGAATGGCCATGGCGTCGTCTGCATGCTCTTCTGTCCCTAGGAGTCTTTGTGTTCATCCGAGCGGGAGATGCGGCAACCGGCGACGTGGCCCGGCTAGCCGCCGGCGGATGGTGCATCGTTGTGCGCCAAGAGTGGCAGCTAACAGCGACCGCAGCAAAGAAGCTAGCTCATGGTGGACGACGTTTGATGGGCTCACAACACGAGAGAGTCAACGGTGGCCGGAGCCGGAAGGCGTGGCACGAGAAGCTCGTGTTGCACCTGTGTCGCCCGCACGCAATCGCACTCAACCAGCACCGCCCGCCCGAGTCGTGCACGGCTCGTGACCAACCTGTGCCGCCCTCGTCCTCCTGAGTGATAGCCGCACCCGCCACCAAGTTCTACCACTACTCGCGCCACGTGCCCGGGTCCTGCCAGCCGCCGGCTAAGGTTAGGGTACGGGAGAAAGGACACTCGTGTTTGGGTACGGTACCGGAGAGAGAGAGAGAGAGAGAGAGAGAGAGAGAGAGAGAGAGAGAGGAGGGGTACAAATGACCATTACCTTTTTCTCCTTGTTATTTCTTTTTTAGTTCGTTTATGTGGCTGAAGCTGACGGCGTTAGAAACTTGTGGTAAACGATGCATTTGATTTGGAAAAGTGATGATAATTTTGCAAAATCTCAAAATCGATGGTGATTGCACAATTAGCCTTCAAAATTGTGGCCGATACGCCATTGTCCCTTAAAGATATGTTGAAAATATAAGTTTTATTTTAATTTAATCCAGAAATAAATCATGAACATCATAAATAGATTACTGATAGAACTAGACAGATTTACACAGGATCTATAGACAAGTATAATATGCCAGAGAAAAACAAAACATCTACTATTCATAACTATTAGGTATAGACATATCACAATGGCAGTCAGGTACAGAACATCTACGCAATAGTTGAATAAGGTAAATTGAACTTCCTCCAACTAGATTGCTGATTTGGTGGTAAAGCATAAACTCGTCCAGCACTGCTCACTCAGGTCAGGAATTGTTATCCTGTCCAAACCGAAGATTGAAATAAGAGGAACCAATCAGTCTTGTCTGCATGTCGGAAAGGAGCACTGCTCTTTATTGCGCTCAGTCGCTTATTACAAAAGAAACCTACAAAGTTAATAGTTCAACGTTATCTATTAGTATCTTTGTATTTGAAGGTCAAAATGAGTCACTATGTTCATTCTCAAGGTCACAAACTTACCACATTACTATAGGAACAAATTAACAATTCATAATACAAATTCAAAGTTTCATAGAAATTTGGTAAAGAAAGACATGTCTGATCTTATTTTCTTGCATTATTTCTAGCAATAGTATCGTGCAAATAGAATGTAAAAAACGAAAATTTGTTTTGAAATAAAAAAAGTAAAAAAATTAGATGTCCCTTTTACTAGTACTATGCCGGGCCAAATTTGAGACAGCCCGTTTGATATGGCTCGGATGCCCAGCTTTACTGCCGACGAACGAAGATGAAAGAGGCACCCTCACTTTTTACCTCGAGTTCAGCCGGCAATGATGTGTAGACTGTAGAGTGGAAGGAGCTCTGAAGTTTTTTTTTGGTTCTACTTCTACTTCTTATGTTTCTGTCGTAGGTGTGGTTTATCTTTTTGAGATGATGTGCCCTAGCTTGGCATATTGTCTTCGAGGCACACGAGGCAAGAGTCAAATGTTATGAATTTATCGTTATATAAATATGACAAAAGAATACAATAAGAAAATAAAAAATTGAAATTGGCCTATCTGGGTAAGATATTGTGCGGTAGTCAGCTCGGCTATAGGAACCCGCCTAAGAAAATATATATACTTCTTCGTTTCTAAATAATCGATATTTTAGTTTTAATAATAAAAATTAAAAGGATAGATGAAAAAAGTAGGTATAAAGGAAACAAGGAGGATATATATTGAAAAGTTACTGTTGATAGTACATAATGTGGCTATGCCATTCATACCTGGATAAATATTTGAACCGCTTTATGGAAGATACACCAAGGCTTGCCAAAGTGCGACAAAGAATATTATCATGAAAGGAAGATAATGCCAATAAAAGGACACTATACATAGCACCTAGTGTCCTTGATACAAGAAAAGTTGAGACACATGGTGTCCTTGCTACATGAAGATGGAGGCTACGTATGCTAAATAAACAAGAAGGGAGTGCCGCTCGCTCGACTATAAAAGGAGGACCCCGGCTTCGGAAGAAGGCACGAGCCGATCGCAGAGTCACACTGCCATCCTCCAGAGCTCTCTTCCGCCTCCACCATCAAGTAGTAGTGATAGTCCACTTGTAAAAATAGAGAGCATAAATCCACTGTAAGATACCACTTGCAAGGTAATTTTCCTATGTGTGTTTAAGTGCTTGGGGTTCCTGAAAGGGAAAACGATATGTAAGCTATATTTGTGCAAATGAAGTAATTTTGTCTTTCATAATTCCTTGATATGATCTAGTTCTTGCATATGGATTAAGTTGTTATGCTAGAGACCCTATAGGAGAAACCTCTACGGTGTAGTCCTCATTTTAGCCTAGAGTCGTGACGTTAGAGACGACCCGGTGTGGCCGCAGAGAAGTGTTCCCTTCGGATGGAACTGCCTAGGGAGACGTTAAAAACTTTTTTGAATATGCTTATAACTATCTAATCTAGGGAAAGAGTTCGTTATTTCTGAAACGAATTAGCGAAAAGTATGGTGAGTACCCATAGGATTTTTACAACTGAAAACTTATACCACTCGACAGATTGTTTGGCCTCGCCAGCCGAAAGAAAGATCCTGAAACAAAAGATTAAATGAAACCATAAGTGATAATAACCAAAGCAAAATCATACGCCGTAGTGCTTGGAATAGTTCCGAAGAACTGGGTGAGTGCACAATCCACCCAGTTAGTGGGGTAGCACTGTAGAAATTCGAATTTGAATAGTGAAGCTACGTGTTTGTGCTCTTTAAAATTTACATACCAGTGAATTTTTATATTTTTGTCCGAAGAAATATATATATGTCAGGCCTAATAATTATGAAAAGTGTGCAGCACAGACGATACGGGTCTCTGTGCACGTCTCCATCTTTCCTACAAATACTGACAGTGTTGGATGTACCTGACAAGCTCAGTTGTTCGTCCTCCTCTCCGCTCACAATGCAAGATTCCATTTCAGTTAAGCGCTACGACACGAACGAAAACAAACAAATGCCGTTTTCACGTATCATGTATCTATCATGGTCGCCGCCGTCACAGAAGGAAGATGACAGGCACTCTCTCTCCAGGTCCTGCGTGTCGTGCCGATGATGCCTGCGCGCGTGACCAAATCGCGGCTCGATCAGGAGAGAGATCCATGTGGATTCGAGCATCCGAGGAGCGAGCACTGTTCCTGGTTGTAAAACGGTGCGCGCGGCGGGGACGGTTCCCCGTCGCTAGCACGCATTATTGTCCTCCGCCTGCTGTCCTCCGATCGCCCTCTGCCTGTTTCCCACTTCAAGTAGTAGCTCTCGTCCGTCCTTGTGTTATCTTCTTGCATGACGTGCTGCAGATGACGTCACTCCACTACACCCAAGAAACGAACGAAGATGACATGTGTGTACATGTAGATACCTGTCTGCAACACGGGTGGATCGGAATCACTTACGATCTGACAATCCATATGCACGCCCGTTAACTGAGATTTTATTCAGACATCACTAACTTTACAGGTATGCAGAGCTATCCGGCTAAAAATAATGTCAACTAACGGCGAACCAGCTGCCAGTCAAGAAACAAGGCTGTGAAACACTGGTTCTGGACGCTAGGATGAGGTCCCCTTTGATTGAAGGAAACACAAAGAAAAGTTGGAGGATAGGAATTGTATACGAAATTTTTCTATTTGACCCTTTAGCTCATGGGAAAAACAAAGGATACTTTCCGTAGGAGTGGATTCCTATGCTTGATTTTGGAGGAAACAAAAGCAAGAGGTTAGGCCTCATTTTTCTTTTCTTTGTTTTCATGTAGAGCAAGAGCAAGCTATAGATTCCTTTGTTTTTCCTATGAGACTACCAAAGACCTTCTCATCTCATTTCATATGTTTTCAATTTCCATAGGATTTCAAGAACATACCATCTCAATTCATATATTTTTTCTATTCCTATGTTTTCTCTATCCTACATTTCAAAGGAGGCCTCAGCTCTTGTGCTTAGAGCAACTCCAGTAGGGGTCTCTAAATGGTCATCTACTCTAAAATTTGGAGGATTGGATCAAAAAATCTACTCCAGCAGGCCCTTTAAAATGACCTCTATTTTTCATATCCCTCCAAATTTCTGGTACAAGCCTCCATTCTTAGAGGGCCTATACCCGCCCCCTCCAAAACGTGGGTTCCACAACTTTTTTTTTCATTTCTTTCTTCCCTATCTCTGTCCCCCGACCGACTGCCTCCCTCCCAACCGGTCGCGCCGCTGGTGGCATCTCCACCTCGGCCGCCAGCACCGACCTCCCAGCCTTGGCCGTCACCGTCGGCCTCCTCGCTTCTCCCACGACCTCCTCGGAGCTTTTCCACTTCTCCTCCATTCTTTCCGGATCTCGAGTGGCAGTCGCATCTTCCCGATTGGCGGCGCACGCTCGGCCTCATCTTCCCCAGCGCTTCAACGCTGTCAGCTGGGTGAACCACTTCGGAGCATGAACATGGCTGACCTCCTGTGCACGGTGCTCCCAACGGTGGAACCGGCCACGGCGACCAAGAAGTGGCGGGAGCAGCCGTCCTTCTCCAGCTCGCTCAAGTATTACGCTGTGAGCGTTCCTCGAGCCCGAGCAAGACGCCAGCGCGACGAGCATGAATGCGGCAGCGCAGATTGGACGACGCATAGCGATAGGACATGGGTTTTGTCACTGACCATGGGTCCCACGAAAAAATACAGGTTGGGATAAAGGCCCAGCTGTAGTTGGCTACAATTTTCAGCCTGTATTTTTCGTAGGCCGGATTGAAATTGGATTTGCAGGCTCTGATTTACAGGGTCTGATCGGAGTGGGAATCCCTATATGTAGCGCGCTACATGTAGCTCTACACGTAGCATGCGCCACGTGTCAGCCCACGATTGGATGGCGTGGTTTTGTTTTGATTTCGCAATTTCAAAATGATTTTCTCTCAAATGGAAACCCGTTTTTGAATCCTACGTATTCACTAAAATTAATTCAAGAAAATAAGATCCCGCATACATACATTTTTTTTAAAATAAAACAAAATTAAAAATTTGGACTTTGAATTTGAATTTTTCTATCTTTGAAAGTCAATTTTTTAAGTAGATAAAATCAAATGTTCCAATAGCTAAAATTGATTGTTCCATTAGTAGTAGTCAATTTTCCAGTATTTTTTAAGTATTTCAAAATCAATTTTGAACCGTGAAAATTAATTGTTCCAGTAATAAAAATCAATTGTTCCAGCAGTGAATACCGGTTGTTCCGTCAGTGAAATTCAATTGTTTCGAGTACTTTTCAAAATTTTATTATTTTAAATATTTTTTGTAATAAAAATCAATATAACACATACTAATTTTATTATTTTAAATATTTTGCATAATAAAAACCAATATAACACATACTATTGTTAAATATAATTTTAAAAACAATAAAAAGATATAAATATTACATATTTTGGCCCATGGGCCTAATGACCACGCTATGTATAAGCTACACATAGCCAGTGACGGAGCCAGGATTCAACTTTGAGGGGGCCCGAGTATAAAATCTATGGCATGAGGGGGTCGATATTAATTTTTATCTTAATTTACATGGTAAAATTGTGTGTAGTGTGTACATGGAGGAGTGGATGAAGCATAGGGGGCCAGGCCCCTGCTCGCCCCTAGCTCCGCCCCTGCATATAGCGCGCCCGATGTATAGGAGGTCCAGGCTAGAGTTGCTCTTAGGGAGTAGGGTGGAACAACTTGATCGGAACATGATCGGTTAAAACAGAGAGACTACGTGATGTAGTAGTTCATTTAAGACGTCCCTGCCACTGTTGGACAAAAGAGATGGTAGAAATGCAAAAGCATGTACCAACGTTACACACGTGTAATCCTGCTTCACATGTATGAAACCAATGGAAACTTGTGTGGACGAGACTTTGAGGCAAGGTTCACGTAACCCGATTGATCGGTCCGGTTTTGAACCGAAAGAATCGATCGGTTAACCGTTTTGCTACAGTACATAGCGTTGGTTTTTCTAGGTTTATCGGTCGAACCGAGCGACCGACTGAAGCCGGCTCTCCGGTTAACCAGGATAACCGGACGGTTTCTATCTGTATATGTGAACCATGCTTTGAGGTGTGCAAGCATAAGCTAGTTCGGCTTACACGTAAACTGCCCAGACTCTAGATCTGCCTTGCATGCATGTGCGTGTGCTTATGCTAGTAGTAGTACCTTCCCATTTTTATATTTTGAACTCTGTGATTTTGTTGCCCAAAAAGTAATGAAATCCAGGGGGGACAAGAAAATAATGCTGAAGAGAATCCAAGCATCACAGATACAGCCAAAAAAAAATGCTGCACACACGTACTTCACGCCGATTTGCCTCTTCGCTCGCTTTCGCAGTTTCGCTCCACCCCTACGTTTCTCATCTCACGAATGTGCCGAGCAGTAGTGCGCAACACTTTAATCCAAAGGTACAGGGGCACACGTTCCCCACGACTGAGTCCGGACAACACTGAGGTAACTGTTAGCTCTCTCTTTCCTCTTCTACTTTTCGTCAGTTGCATACCTAAGTTCTGTTTGTTTTACCTCTATAGATTACTATACCTCCATAAATAAAAGGAATTTTACTTTTGGGTTTCACTGGATGACAGTGCTTTGTTCTTATCTTTGACAAACAATTTCTATAAATTCTATCAATATTTAAAAGAAATGAAGTTATATCTGATATTCGTTACAAGTTTCTATACCATAAAATAATTTATATATATTTAAAATTGATCTTATGTAAATCAGTTTGTTAAAAGCAAAAAGAAAACATAACCAACCATACCTGTAAATAAACTTATTGTTGTACAATCCGTTCATTTAATATTATCTTAAGTTGAAACAACAACTAGATTATTTGATCATATTATATAATATGCATTCGTAGATTATTATAATCCCATATTTATCTCAATGTTGATTTTTTAGCTGATATTCTTTAGTCATCTAAAACAAATAAATCTACCATCATATAGTATGTGTCTGCCAAACAACCTCACTAACTTATTTACATACTATAAATAGAGGGATTTTTTTCATCAAAGTTTACAGCATTCCCTTGGCCACCGTTGGATCCAATGCCAACCCCTTCTTCGACGAAAAGCATGCTGGAAGAATAATATATGAAGTTGTTTCGTGTTAATATATCTTTCCAGGGAGAAGTAGCCTTGGGCTAGTGCCTTGAGTAATATATAGAACTAAATAGAAGGCACTCAATGACATATGAAAGAGGAGAGAAAACAAAAAAGTAGCGAGGGGCACTCGTTGCAAAGTTGGGGTACGATAAATCTTTAGACAAAAGGTTCTACTGTCCATAATGATAAAAAAATATCTTTGCAAAGATCAAGTGGCATAGACATGCCCTGCTCAGTTGCTCACAGTCATACTCAAAATAGGTCGAACACTGAACCTCATGCCACCTAGTCTTAAGCAGTTTGATTGCGTTATTCACTCACATGTGCATGTAAGATTCCATCCTATAGGATGGCACCAAATATTTAAGTCAGTCTCAGTGGAGAGTGTCATCACACAGTTATCAAGAAAAGATTCATAAGAACCGTGCCAGGTGGAGGGTCATGGTGGTGACACTCATCTCTCATTCCGTGCTAGTGGAGGGTCATGGTGGTGACACGCATCTCTCATTCCATGACACTCTCTCTCTTCTCTCTCAAGCCATATCAACAAATTTAATACTCATGACACTACTATGACACTCCCATTAAAATTGACCTTAGTGATGTTCAGCTCAGCATGTTTGACCATGGGAGTATAATGTACGTTTGTGTGCTTATAAAGATGGATGCTTTTACATGTATATAGGTGTCTGTGCATGTATCGTGTTTTTTGTAAAAAAAGAATTAAGTCACAAATTTATAATAGGTCTGACCCAATCGTCTCCGGAGTTTCTGGATCTGGAGGCACGTACTTGCAGCACATGTGCCATCTCCATCTATCCATGCGTGGAGGAAGTTGCGCGCAGAGGTGTCGTCACAACACTGAGCGCATGCATGGTTACACATTTGAACTCCCAGATATGCATGTTGTCTACAAAAGTAAAGTAATGACCTGTACCATCAGTGAGTAAGGAAAAAAGACGAATAATTTCTCCACTGAGTATTTCGGATTATAACTGCATGACAAATTATACCAGTTCCTAGGTCCTAGCAGAGTTGTGAGACTGATCAGCCGTGTGTTGTGAACCTAGAGTCTTTTTTATTATTATCGAGACACTAAAGAAAAAAAGAGCCAGTATCTAGCTAGTATATGCATCGACAATAGTTCTATAAGAAAATGATTATTTTGCCAAACTGGAGGACAGGATTATAGGACCATTCGGCTCATTCATTTGATGAGGATTTTCTCGCTATTGAACGTAAAACGCCGAGAGAGGAAAGAAAGGGTGGGGGACTGTCGTTGTGTTCTTTTTTTGCTGTCAGGGGCCTACTTTTAGAGCTAGCATCGATGCCAATGTTATGAGACAAGAAGAAAGCTCTTCTCCATGACGTACATGGCTGGCACGTGATGTTTCAAGCAAGATTCATTCAATTATACCGTGGCGTTGGACACGTTGAAGGCACGTATGAACTGTGAAGATTTCACAAGATTTTTGTGTGTATATATATATGACCCCGTGGCATCATAATCTAGCGTGTCTCGCTTGGGTCCGATACTTGCAGCACTGTCCCGTTTACATGAGTGTAGCCACACCGCCACCTCGCTAGCTTAACTAGTTCCGGCGAGACGATCTCCAGCTCCAGAAGGCACCATGTTGTCGGCGGTGACCGGTGCTGCTCGTGAGAACAATGCTAGCAGGCTCGCCGAACCGCTGCTTGCGTATGGCCATGGACCACTGGCCGCGGTGGTTGTGGCCAATGCCCAGAGCGCCAAACCCACGGCGAACCAGGGTGCTGTGAAGGCGAAGGACAGGTACTGGGTGGACGTTCCCCAGCCGGACACGGTGAAATCGGCAGACCTGGAGGAAGGCGGTGCCGGCAGGCCCGTCCTGTTCCGGAACAAGAAGGTTAAGGCTGCCATCCTGTACCCCTACAGGTGTGTGAGCACATGAAGCTTTGTATATGCGTTCATTTTTACATAATGAGTAGAGAAACCCAGTCTCTACATCCTTAGAAAGGACTTGTATATATATGTGTTCATAGTTGCAGAGCATAATTTGGTACATGATATTTTTTTGTGCGCGGTTCATCTTTTCAGCAATAGTTAGATTCCTTCTAGAAGACATATATAGCAAAATACTTAATACCGTACCTGCATCTCCAGGTTATATATGCATCCTCTTAATGACATTTATTAATTCCGCTGAAATGTCAAAAACAGGGTACTGATTCTAATACGCCTGGTCGCTGTCATCCTGTTCATCGGCTGGCGCATCAAGCACAACAAATCCGATGTCATGTGGTTCTGGGCGACCTCAGTGGTGGCCGACGTCTGGTTCGCCTTCTCGTGGCTGCTCTACCAGCTCCCAAAGTTCAACCCCATTAAAAGCACCCCCGACCTTGCCGCGCTGCGGCAGCAATACGACCTCCCACTCCCAGACGGCGGCTCCCTGCTCCCCGGCATCGACGTCTTCGTCACCACCGCCGACCCCATTGACGAGCCAGTGCTGTACACCATGAATTGTGTCCTCTCCATCCTTGCCACGGACTATCCCGTGGACAGGTACGCTTGCTACCTGTCCGACGATAGCGGCTCACTGATCCTCTATGAGGCTCTTGTTGAGACTGCGAAATTTGCCACCTTGTGGGTTCCGTTCTGCCGGAAGCACACCATTGAGCCGAGAGCCCCGGAGAGCTACTTTCAGCTGGAGGGGGCGGTTTACACAGGAAGGTCACCGGCGGAATTCATGGATGATTATTTGCTCATTCGGAAGGAATATGAGCTATTAAAGGTGAGTTTGGAGATGCTCCCTACCACTATCAAGGAGAGGTCAGATGATTATAATGTCATGAAAGGAAATGAAGAGGGTGCGAAAGCAACTTGGATGGCGAATGGTGCGGTATGGCAAGGGACATGGCTTGAGCCAACTGATAACCATAGGAAAGGACATCATGAAGGGATCGTTCAGGTATAAGTCTTAATAATTAGTACTATATGCACTATATATACTATCCCCTGACTTACATCTTTATAGAATTCTGGAAACTTTCATTTGGCACTATATGCAAACTGGCTAAAAATATATTGCTCTTCCTTGAACAGATTGTGCAAGACCAATCGAATTCTTCTTCTCAACAGGGCCAACAAGTCAGCAGTGTAACTAATGATGTTGACGGACGCCTACCAATGCTTGTCTATGTGGCTCGCGGCAAAAGCCCATGTTGTGACCACAATAAAAAGGCGGGTAATTTGAACGCACAACTGCGCATCTCTGCCCTTCTCTCTAACTCGCCCTTCGTCATCAACTTTGACTGTGACCACTACATAAACAACTCACAGGCCCTCCGTGCAGCTATGTGTTTCATGTTGGACTCAAGGGAAGGTGAAAATACGGCCTTTGTCCAGTTCCCTCAGCGTTTCGAAAATGTTGACCCGACAGATCGGTATGGAAACCACAACAAGGTTTTCTTTGATGGTGCCATGTATGCCCTGAATGGTATCCAAGGACCCTCTTACCTCGGCACTGGTTGCATATTCCGCCGGCTCGCACTCTATGGCCTTGACCCACCTAAATGGAGACCTGATGATATCACAATTGATAGTAGCAAGTTCGGTAACTCCACTCTCTTCTTGAATTCTGCATTAGCAGCCTTAAAGCAAGAATGCCACATCACCCCACAAAAACTAGATGAGTCATTTCTTGCCGAGATGACAAAGGTCGTCTCATCTTCTTACGATAATGGGACAGACTGGGGTAGGGGTGTAGGGTACATATATAAGATAGCGACCGAGGATATGGTCACTGGATTCCGTATCCATGGCCAAGGGTGGAAATCCATGTATTGCACAATGGACGAAGATGCATTTCGTGGCACTGCACCGATTAACCTAACTGAGCGTCTCTATCAAATCGTGCGTTGGGCTGGTGGATCTCTAGAGATGTTCTTCTCCCATAACAACCCATTGTTCGCAGGTCATCGGCTTCACCTAATGCAGCGGATCATGTACCTCAATTACGACATCTACCCATACACGTCACTCTTTATCTTACTCTATGCATTTTGTCCGATAATGTGGCTGATACCAGATGAGATACTCATTCAGAAGCCATTCACTAGATATGTGGTGTACCTCCTCATCATAATCGGGCTAATACACACCATCGGATCTTTTGAGATAAAATGGGCAGGAACCACGTGGCTAGACTGGTGGCGTAATGAACAATTCTTCACGATCGCATCATTGAGTGCGTACCCAGTTGTCGTGGTACACATGATCGTGAAGCTCATCACCGAGAGGGAAGGGTGTCCAATTTAGGGTGACTTCAAAGCAGACAACAACTGATGACAATGATAATGACAAGTTTGCCGAGATGTATGAGTTCCGGTGGGTGCCCATGATGATCCCGAGTAACGGTGGTTCTATTCTCTAACATCATGGCTATTGGTGTAGCCATGGGTAAAGCAATCATCTATGGAAGAGTATGGTCAGCTGAGAAGAGACAACACGCGGCTCTAGGATTGCTATTCAATATTTGGATCTTGATGCTCCTCCAGCCATTTGCTCTGGCGATCCTAGGGAATTGGAGCAAGAAACGTGGCATCCTCTTCATCTTGTTGCCACTTGGATTTCTCATAACCAGCCTTGTGTACATTGGTCTTCATTATTTGACAGTTGAATTCCTTCTGTTCATGGTGATATAGGAAAATCACTGTACTTCTAGTTGATGCTAATGCAAAATAAATTTAAATTGGACAGTTGCAGATATAGAAGGTTGAATATACAGAATGGCAAATATATTCATCATAAACTTGCACTAGCCAAAAATGTGTTTTGTTGGGATGCCATATATGCATCAAGTTGATGCTTATGCAACTCGGATAGAAAGAGAGTGACTTTTGTGGGTACAGAGGCATGTACCCACACTAGCTTTATTATTAATTATGCTTCAATATAAATATTAAATCTTTGATTATACTATTAGACATGTCGGACTAGTTGTAGATGTGTTGTCAAATCATAATTTGAAGTACAGAAATATCAGATTCTATTAAGTGTACGTCAATTTGATAGAATTTAACATTTCTATACTTCATATTACGATTTGACACATTAATAAGACATATGTACAACTAGTCTGACATGTTTAATAGTATAATCAGAGATTCAATATTTATATTAAACCATAATTAATAATTTTGGTAGGATGGACACATGCCCCTGTGTTTTTACGTATTGGTATTCTTATATGTTTGTCCACATGTTTCCTCACCTACAAGCTTTTTGTCTATTGTAGTCCTTATAGCTTTATACTTCATATACTGTCTAGTCATGCCCATTCCACATCATGCCACTTTCCTCTTGCTGCCTCATGCATGGGTTTATAGTGTACTTTCCTCTTCCTTAAAACGCTCTACCTACTCCCAGGCAAAATGCTCTGTTTCTTGATGGCAAATCTACTCTAAATCTGCTTCCTGTTTTGGACTTGGCCACTTGGGCTAGTACCACTGCACCGTACATCAAGGACTTTATTCATACATGAAACATAGCTCCTTGTGTGTGAATACCTTGATGTGTGTGAAATGGAATCCACAATTTTGTTTCTCCTCTAGTTGCTGCACATGTGTTTGATGTTTCACTTGTTGAATCTTAGCTTTATTTCTCAGAGCAAACTGCACAATTGCTGGCAAAGTAGGGGCACACATGCCATGCATTGATGATTCTGAATTACTGACTTTTGCAAGCACTAAGAAGGGCAGATCGCGTCTGTGGCAGGGCATGAACCAATCGGCGGACTGTGATTAGTGGTTGACGTTACATATGGACATGTGAATGTGTTTTGCGATAGTCTATTCTAAAAGATTACCTGATGGCTTGCAGTTTCATATAATTCCAAGTCCTAATTAACAAGCCAGCATCATAAAGCTCTGTGTGTTTTGTTTCCTCTCCTACACATCTCCAAGTGGGTTCGCCTGTCAAACGGCAGACCACCAATGTTATGTCGTAATTTCTAAGACCAAGCCTATAAGTATAGTTTGGCATCTTTGCATGGATCGGTCAATGCGAGCTCTCCTCTTGTTTTATTTTTTTTAGATAACGGAACGAATTCCTGTCTCTACACCTTTTGGGTGTACACAGCAAAGTTTACAGAAAACCTGGGGTACATAGACCCAACTTCAAACTAGAAAAATAAACCTTCGACAGGGAGGTTTCAACATAATGAAAGAGGCAGCCAAGGGAAAACAACAACCGCAGGAAGGTTTATACTCTAATCCTATTAGAAAACCTCCACCCAAACTTTGAGAAAATCTCCATGGTTATGATCTCAAGCTTTTGGCAACCATACTTGAGGACCTCCTTCGCCTCCTCCTCCTTAAGCAACAGTGACCAAGTACGGATCCAGTATGTCATCCTGAAAATTACCTGTAACAAAGTATATTTGGTTTGGTCACTGTCCTCTTGTTTTATTTGAGAACAAGCATCCGAGAGCAGCACCATCGTACCACTAGTGTTTTGCACACATCAGCCTCGTCTTCCCTTCTAAGCATGCATTGCCTTTTCTGCATTTACAAAGATGTTGTGTGCACTGGACTAAAATAGAGTAAATGACGATCAAGATATTTCATTTGAGTATAGAGAAGGAGAGATGGATCGATTATATAATAAGATTTCAAAAAGTTCATCATGGATCCGGTAAGAAACATCAATTAAAGCAACATGTCTGCCAATAATATGCATCAAAAACCCATTCTGATTGTTTATGCCGATACCCGCAGATCGTGCACGAGTTTTGAATATACGGGTACCCTCAGATCGGCGCGTTCAAGTTCATACTTTTTTGTTTGTCTAGAATCCAAAGCACGCGAGCTTCATTTGCACATGGAGAGTATTCTCCTACTTGCTCACTTCTCAGTGTCAGACCACTCTTCGTTTTCTTCGCAATTATTAGTGGTGTATCTAGATAAGACATCGATCTTTGCGCCTTTCTCTGGTGAAAGCTGACTTCGTGAATATAGCTGTTGTTTAACCTCTGCACACCGGCAGATCCATCGGTGGATCGGTCACGAATTGCACGCCGATCTAGGAAAGATTTTTTTTCGATCAAGGAAAGAAACTATTCTTTGAATCTTTGGCATCCTTTAAAATTAGTTAGTGCCATTCTAGTCTCTGAAACTTTCTACAACTTGTGTCATATGGGCCTTCTCCCTCCTATATTTTCTTTTTGGAAGGAAGTTTCTCCCTCCTATATATTGGACCCTTTATGGTCGCTAGCTTTCCGGCCTTCTCAACTCGATCGATCGAGTTGCCTGCATGTCTCTAGTTGGTAGATAGTGACGCATTCTTCACGCTTTGACTAGCGCCACTCTCGAGGTACGCGACCATGTGCAAGTTCACAGGCGCATTGTCTTCGCCGGCGGCCGGCGGCGCCGCTCGCGAGGGCGATGCCAGCAGCGGCCTCGGCGAGCCGCTGCTCGCGAACGGCGACGGCGGCTTGCACGACGTGCCGCAGGCCATGGTGGTGGTCGAGGCCAACAAAGCGATCGGCGGCGAGGCCAAGGTGAAGAGTGCCGCGAAGGCCAAGGACAAGTATTGGGTGGAGGTGCGCGAGCACCACGCTGCGGCGGCGGCGGACCTGGAGAGCGGCGATTGTCCCCGCCCGCTGCTCTTCACCAAAAAGAAGGTCAGGGCGGCCATCCTGCTCCCGTACAGGTGCGTGCACGCGAATCTTTCTCTCTCTCTCAACATTTTCATGCACGCGTGGCATATGAGGTATTTAGTTGATAAAAAATTTTACGCACTTTTGTTGCAAGTTATTTTTTCTGAAACACTACTTAAACCCACAAATCTTGAGATTCCGAAAAAACTAGCCCCACTAATCTTGACTCTTAGATTCAAGAAAGAAGTCACTAGTCCTCCCATTATTGATCAAGACACTGTCAATATATTATTTAAAGAATAATTAAGCGTAAATGCAATACTCATCCTAAATTTAAACCCAGATAAGGATACTCCTATAGAGACTAACCAACCATACACAATTTTATTTATTTATTACTCCCCCGTTCTTAAATTGTTGACGTCATTGACTTTTTTCATTACGTTTGACCGTTTGTCTTATTCAAAAAAATTTATGAATTACTAAATATTTTATTATAATTCATTTTATCACTAAAGGAAGTTAAAACACAACTTATGATTTTACATATTTGAGAAAATATTTTGAATAAGACGAACAGTTAAACATAATGAAAAAAGCCAACAGCGTCAACAATTTAAAAATGGAGGGAGTACTTATTAGACACTACAGTTTTATAAATTTACTAGAGGAGTATTACTTTTGAGGCCTCTATCTAATCAAGAGAAACCATATTTTTTCTCACAAAAAAGTAAGATATCTGTCCACCTAATTATATGCATGATAGACGGTAGCAATTGGATCTAACATAATATAAATCTCACCCCTGCAATTATAAAATAAACAAACAAAAACACAATAAAAAATATGAATAATCAATAAATAGATGGTTCCAGATTGTATAAATGCAACATATATGGGAGCCCACATCAAAGCCAAACTTAAAATTAGCAAAATCCGAAATACAAATTACATTAGAAGTGTGGAAAAACATAATATTTGTAATTAAATATGAATTTCGTTGATAAAGATCATTTTCTAGCCGGTGCAGGCAGAGTTTAAAGAACTAGTTCCTGTATTGCACTTAATAAAAAACGCTATGTCTGGCAAAAGCTTCAACTCTGAATTTTCTTGTCCACAAAAGAAGAGAGTTGTTGTTGACAATTTACAGTTGCCTACCGTTGGGGAAATTGAATAATCCGGTAACTTTTTTTGTGATAAACAGGATACTGATTTTGCTACGCCTCATTGCTGTTATCTTATTCATCGTATGGCGCATCAAGCACAACAAGTCCGATGTGATGTGGTTCTGGGCGACCTCCGTTGTCGCCGACGTCTGGTTCTCCTTCTCCTGGCTGCTCTACCAGCTCCCAAAGTTCTGCCCCATCAAAATGATCCCAGACCTCGCTGCGCTCCGGGAGCACTGCGACCTCCCCAACGGCGGCTCCACCCTCCCAAACATCGACGTCTTCGTTACCACGGCCGACCCCATCGACGAACCGGTCCTCTACACCATGAACTGCGTCCTCTCCATCCTTGCCACCGATTACCCCGTCGACAGGTACAGCTGCTACCTGTCCGACGACAGCGGCGCGCTAGTCCTGTACGAGGCGCTGGTGGAGGTTGCGAGCTTCGCGGCCTTGTGGGTGCCCTTCTGCCGGAAGCACTCCGTCGAGCCGAGAGCGCCGGAGAATTACTTCCAGCGGGAGACGGGTTACACTGGAAGGACACCTGGGGAGTTCATAAATGATTATAGGCATGTTCAAAAGATGTACGAGGAGCTAAAGATCAGATTGGAGGCGCTCCCTTGTACCATTAAGGAGAGGTCAGACTTCTACAATAGCACGGAAGAAAATGAAGGGCGTCCAAGAGCAACTTGGATGGCCAATGGGACACACTGGCCTGGGACATGGATTCAGCCAACGCTGAACCATAGCAAGGGACATCATGAAGGAATTGTTCAGGTATATACTACATCACATCATCTTGACAGCCTTAACAATTAATGTATGATATAGTCAGCGGATACAGATTAGATATATAGCTTAATTGGTGTCCAAAAACTACTATTATTTAATTAGGGAGCTTTTATAATGCTGGCAAGAGCAAGTTTGCTAACGATCTTGGTATAACAGATTGTGCGAGACCATCCAGGTGGTAAGCCCCAACCGGGCTTACGAGCAAGTGATCTGCACCCGGTGAACTTCAGCGACGTCGACACGCGCCTCCCGATTCTCGTCTACGTAGCTCGGGGAAAGAACCCGTGCTTCGACCACAACAAGAAGGCCGGCAACTTGAACGCGCAGCTGCGCGTCTCCGCCCTTCTCACCAATTCGCCTTTCGTCATCAACTTTGACTGCGACCACTACATCAACAACTCGCAGGCCCTGCGTGCGGCCATGTGCTTCTTCCTTGACCCAAGGGAAGGTGACAACACGGCCTTCGTCCAGTTCCCTCAACGCTTCGAAAATGTTGACCCAACAGACCGGTACGGCAACCACAACAGGACTTTCTTTGACGGCGCCATGTACGCCCTAAACGGGCTCCAAGGCCCTTCTTACCTTGGCACCGGTTGCATCTTTCGCCGCCTTGCGCTCTACGGCATCGACCCGCCTAGATGGAGGCCTGACGACATCCCCGTGGATAGTAGCAAGTATGGTAACTCCCTACCCTTCTTGAAGTCGTTATTAGCAGCCTTGAAACAGCAGTGCCACACCACAACACCGAAATTAGACGAGTCCTTTCACGATGAGCTGAGGAAGGTTGTGTCGTCTTGTTATGATAACGAGACGGACTGGGGCAGGGGTGTAGGGTATGTCTATAAGATTGCAACCGAGGACATGGTGACCGGATTTCGCATCCACAGGCACGGGTGGCGGTCCATGTACTGCACCATGGACACGGAAGCGTTCCGCGGCACCGCACCGATCAACCTAACCGAGCGGCTCTTCCAGATCATTCGATGGGCCGGGGGATCCCTCGAGATGTTCTTCTCCCACAACAACCCGTTGCTTGCTGGCCGCCGGCTCCACCCGATGCAGCGGACCGTGTACCTCAACTACAACATCTACCCGTACACATCACTCTTCATTATGCTCTATGCCTTTTGCCCGGTGATGTGGCTTATCCCGGATGAAATACTCATCCAGAGGCCGTTCATTAGGTATGTCATGTACCTCGTCATCATAATCTCCCTGATTCATATCATCGGCATCTTCGAGATAAAGTGGGCTGGTACCTCGTGGCTGGACTGGTGGCGCAACGACCAGTTCTTCATGATCGCCTCACTGAGCGCCTACCCAGTTGTGGTGTTGCACATGGTCGTGAAGCTTCTCACAGGAGGAAAGGGAATCCACTTCAGGGTCACCTCCAAGCAGACAACGGCCAAAGACGAAGACGACGACAAGTTCGCCGACTTGTACGAGGTGAGGTGGGTGCCCATGATGATCCCGGCAGCCGCCGTCTTGTTCTCCAACACCATGGCTATCGGCGTAGCATTTGGTAAAGCGTATGTGTACAGTTTGGAGTGGTCTACGAGGCGGCAGGCGCATGCCGCGCTGGGCCTGCTGTTCAACCTGTGGATCCTGATTCTCCTTCAACCATTTGCTTTGGCGATCTTAGGACGTTGGAGCAAGAGACCGAGTATACTCTTCGTTTTGTTCCCGGTGGCATTTGTGATCATTGGAGTGTTGTACGTTGGTGTACATTATTTAACTGTAAAATACTTGCCATTCATGGTGATATAGTGAAACTAATGTATCTTTTGTTGATTCTAATATAGAAATTGTCTTCAGTTGGCCAATTGTAACCGGGGACAAATTTTCTTACGGGAGCGATGATTGACTGAACTTATTTGTTACTCGTCCTAACTTTTTTGATTTAAACTACGGTAGGCAAGAGCCGATCTGAACTTTATTGATGCTCAAAAATAGTTACATCAGTGTTGATAATATGTGGTTCTTCGATCTGGGGTGTGGCATTGCTAAGGTGCGCTTCCCAAGATCGTAGTTCCATCTTACAGAGGGGATTTCTGGCCCTATGGACCCAGAGAAGGAGGTCATCAAGTGCACCTCGAAGTACAACAAGAGAAGGGAGGGAGGTCCTATTGAAGACTACGTCGTTACGGCTCTTCTAGATGTTCCATAGGATCACCGTTAGGGCCATGCGCTTGGACACCGCTGCTATGGAGGTAGCTGCTGGGGAGAAGGACAGGAGGTCTTCGATCGTCACGGTCTCGTCAAAGTTGATGCCAAAGCTATGGAGTACTTGGTCCCAGACACGTCGCGCGTTGGGGCAGTGGAGGAGGAGGTGATCTTGCGTCTCAATTTCGCCGCAGCACGGGCATGTTGGCGAATCGATCATGTGGCGCCGATGTAACAGGGAACGTGTCGGAAGGCGCCCCCGATGGATGAGCCAGAGGAAATGCTTGCATTTCGGCAGGAGTGGATTCTGCCAGATGAGGGCCGCTGTGTGGTCAGTGGGCAGCCTGGACATTGAGAGGGAGTAGGCTCCTCTTGCGGTGTAGGGTTGTTTAGTTCCGCGAAGGAACCTGTTGTCAGGGTTGTTGTTAAGCTCGACGCCGGCCAAGGCGGTAGTCAGGAGTTGCCGTTCTTGCTCCGCAGCGCTCGAGAGACTAGGTCCCAAAGTGTTGCTCCAGAAATTATCGCTAAGAGCGTCGGCAACAGTGAGGTGCGCTCGGTCTGTGTGGGAGAAGAGAGCGGGAAAAAGTTGTGAAAGGGGTGCAGGGCCGATCCACTCGTCCTAACTATATATCTCCTTTTCCCATCATCCAAATGATTTCCTGCCTACAAATAAAAAAGTAGCCAGACTGTCAGTGCTGATGCTGTTGTGAGTTAAGAGGCTTATGAAATTCAGTACATGATATTAATTGTACGTGGATCAGAATAGGATACCGTATATTATCGAGCATTTGAAAACGAACACGCTGAAAAAAAAAATGTCCCAATACAGTCCAAAAACGATATTCCAAAGACGGAATGATAAAAAAAATCATAAGCCTATTATTCCTATGGCCATATACTACCGTATCACTAAAAGGATTTCATAGTCTCATACATCGCATACCATCGCCAAAACACAATAACATTTTCAAACATCCTACTCATGTACAATTCAAATCATCATTTAAATGCTATTTAAAAAATTTGGCTCTTGTACTCATGAAATTGCAAATTGCGGCCATTAAACTAGCTCATACACATCAATATGGTCAATGTTTTTATATCAGTACGTACTTTGGTGACATGACATACATATATTCATGACTTACAGTCCACATGGATGCCTAATACTAGATGTTTTCCTTCCCCTTGTGTTTGCATCCTTTTTTACCATACTTTCCAATAATACATGAATTTCCATACATTATTATTTATTTTGGACAGGAAAATGACAATCACATGTTCTGGCGATGCTTCAGCCGTGAGCAACAATGAAATGCAAGCAAAGCGACATTAATTGAGTGACAGTTAGGCAGCAGCCAGGACTATCAATGTGATGAAAACGGTAAAAAAAATGATGCGAAGTGTTTTCATATTAATTTAGTGGACAAAAACAAATAAGAATAAAAAAGTCAATTGGGAACGAGTGTTCTCATACTAATTTAGTGGACAAAAACAAGTAAGAATTAAAAAGTCAATTGGGAACGTGATTATTGAGCATTCGTTCATAAGCGAATATGCTTAAAGAAAAAATATGCCAACAGGATTGAATAATGATAATTCAAAGTTGGAATGATAACAAAATCATAAGCATATTATTCCTATGGCCATATACTATCGTGTCAAATAGTTTTCACATAGTCACAGCTAACACACAATAACATTTTCTTTACTCTTTTCGAAACAAAAGGTGTATTTGAAAACAGTTTTGCAATAGGTCCAATCCGATCATTCGTCTCGTATACAATCATAACAGGAATTAGACATTATCATTTGACAACTTTAAACACCTATCTACCACAGAGGCACAGCCTATGGACCCATGACCCACTGTCATGCCCCAGCTAGCCCACATGAGCATACCAACAGTAGCCCGTGGACGGTGGACGACACATTTAAGGTTTTTTTCTCAAATTTCAAATCACGGATTAAACTTCCATATCTTGAAATATTTGTTCAATATTTTTATATGTGAAAGTACACATTCCATGTTAAACTTATCATTTGAATTTCACGGTCTTTTTTTTGTTGTGTAAACAGACGGAGTTGCAAAGCGATGGATCATTTATCTTATTATTCATTCTTGCTGAAATGTAGAAGAGTACTGTCTTTTTGCTGATTTATCTATTTATATATCTATTGTTGCATGTTTCCATGTATTCTGTTGTTGATAGTATTATTACTCTCTTTATCAAATTTTAGTAGTTGTTGTAATAGAGTTATGTAAATAATTTCCAGTGAATGCTCTAGAACTTTTGTGGGTGTTACAAAATTCTATCCCAAGAGAACGTAACCAGTAAATTCATAAACAATCAGTTACTGTAGAAGTAATTTGTGTGCAGATACTTCGTGTATGTGCTAAGGAAAACCTTTGGAGCATCACCTCAAGTTTCGGTTTGAGCCAGGATTCATTTTGGAGAGTTGACCTGTTTGTGTCCTGTGTAAGGCAGTCCGACCGCCCGACAAGGAGGTCAGATCGGATTGAACTAGGGTGCACCCAGCTTTGCCTGTGCAAGGAGGTCTGACCGGGTTTAACTAATCTGTGAGAAAAAGTTGTGTTAATTTTAGGTTTCGCCTATTCATCCCCCCCTCCCATGCTTTTAGGTGACATCAAGGTCCTTTCAGCCACCCCCCCCCACACACACGAGAGAAAAGACGGGTGATTTTACCGTCGACACCCATACAATGGAAAAAAATACTGTCGATCTGCATGCTCGACGGTTTGGTTCATTCCCCTGTTTGTCTCACCTCCAACTCAGATAAAATCCTAGCGGGCATCTCGTCCGGACGGCTGACATCACCCAATTGTACATACCCTTAACGCCAGCGGATGCATTTCCTAGCCTGGGCTCTTCCCGATGGAGATATCGGGAGATAGTGACGGAAATCGCTGGAGATTCAAAACTTTTTATTGAGATTAATATTATTAAAATAATGTATTTGTAATAATTAATTTTATTTTCATAATATATTTACCCTCTCGTTTCAAATTATAAGACGTTTTTGACTTTTAGACTTCACGTTTGACCGTTCGTCTTATTCAAAAAATTTGTGCAAATGTTATTAATTTGATTATAATTTGTTTTATCATTAAAGATATTTTGTAAATGACTTATTTATTTGTATATTTACACAAAATTTTTGAATAAGACGAGCGGTCAAACATAATCTCAGAAAGTCAAAAACGTCTTATAATTTGAAACGGAGGGAGTATTTATTTTCATAATCTAGATTATCATTAATATTTATGAGATTAACAAAAAATGGTATAAATGAGAAATTAATGAATTTTTGGTGCTAATAGTCATTAGTTGAGGAAAAATACTTGGACCACAAATTCGTCTTTCTAGCTCCATGTTGACGGAATGTACCCAACGGGCACAACGTATGCAACCTAAATATTGCCTAATTTGAGAAGATTTCTCATGCAGATAAGAAAACCCCAAAACATCCTTTCCTCTATCTTTATGTCGTTTTTTGGTGCAGAATCGATGAGGAAATCTTTTACCTTAATTATTAGCCACATAAATTCACTCTCACTAGATTTTTGCTTCTTTTGTGTTTCGGAACCTGAAATACTGACTGCATTACGTCATTGAAAGTAACAACCTTACTAGAATAATCTACTCCTCGGTATCTTAATATAGGGTGTTTTGGACTGAGAGATATCAACTTTAACCATTCGTCTTATTTAAAATATTTATAAAAGTATAAAAGAAAATAAGTCATACATAAACTAAACAAGATGATAAAACAAATGATAACAAAAATAATATTTTTTACAAATATTTGAATAAAATGAATGGTCAAAGTAGATGCTTAAAAGTCAAAAGCGCCATATATTAAGGGGAGGAGGGAGTATTATATGTCCCAAATAAAATTGTGGTGCTGTAATTAGTATTGGCAGTTGGGTAGCAGCTCTAGTGGACTAAGGGTGTGTTTGGTTGAGTTGTGGCTTTTGAACAAGTTGTTGTGAGCTGTGGGCTGTGGAAAAGCAACAAGAACAAGGAAATAATACATAAATCATTTCATTGGCGTTGATCATGCTCCCTTTTAATGAGATCAAGTCTTCCCTCAAGTGTTTCTAGAGAGCTAAAAATCTCCCTAAATTCAGGCTTAACAATCAACGAGGTGGTTGTGTGCATTAGAGAGGTTCCTTCCTCCACCCCACATTCTTTCACCATCTTCATAGTCATTGCTATGGTAGGAACTGTGTTGGTTGGAGGAGCAGATGATGCTTCAACACTTGCGAAAATCCTCTCTGCAGCAGATTCTATCTTTTGACAAGTGTTTTTTTACATACGAAAGAAAGGGCTCTTATCATCCTTCTCCTCATTGCCACTGGATGACCCTTTGCGTTTTCTTTTTGCTGCCCTCTCATCCTTCTCCATTGGTTTCGGCACAATGTCCTCATCCCCATCACTTGACTCATCAGAGGGTACATCTCCAGGGCAAGACGCAGAAGCCCCACTAACATGTGCCTTCCCAAACACAAAATGTAAGTCATCAAGAAACTTTGGCCCTTGTTTTCGAAACTTCACGTGATTGCATTTGATTCCTTTCTCACGATTGTTGCACCGCTGAAATGAAAAAAATAAATAAAAACAAGGCATAGTATATAAGAAATAATAATGAAAAAAGAAAGATACAATTCAGAACTTACAGCAAGGTGTTCATCCCGTCATTCTTGTGAGCAATCAACAGTTTGTTTAGGATCATCCCACCCAAGTCCGGTGGCACAATTCTTCAACTCCATAAATTTAGTGTATTCCTTTTTCAAAAGATCTAACTTGTTCTTAATTTGCTTCTTGGTTCGCCTATCACCAGATTTTGCTGCAAACTTTTCTACAACATTCTTCCAACCGGTACTATTGAAAATTCCCAAAGATCTATTCCCCGCCTCTATCTCTTCTTTGCAGGCATCAAACAAATGTCTCAAATAACTATCACCCCAATCTGCCTTGTCACTCATTCTTGAGGCGAAACAATAAAATTTTGATCAATTTACAGCTAACAAATACTAATTATAATCCATAAATAATCCTCCATTATTGGAAAAAGAATGAACCAAATTCAGCATGCAATTTTCAATTGAGGGATAACAACGTGATAGACAAACCTTGAAAAACTGCCGTCCAGGGAAGAATCCGTAGAGGAGATGGGCGAGGTGGCCACGGCTGGGCGATGGCCCCGTTTCACCCACGGGCGGCGATGGACACAGGGCGACGCCCGGCCTCGGGGAAATATTCTTGGGGTGGACTTGGGTCGGGCTCCGGGAGAGACGGCGAGATGAGCTGCCGAGGGCGGTGGGCGGACTCCGGGAGACACGTCCAGGGCGGTGGGCGGCCTACGACGGGTCGCGGCGGTGGGTGGCCCGGCTCCGACATGTCGCGGCGGTGGGCGGCACGGCCTCCGACAGGTCGCGACGGTGAGCGGACTACGACGGGTCGCGGCAGTGGGCGGCCTCCGACGGGTCGGGGCGCGGCGGTGTGTGGACGGCCTCCGGTCTACCGGCCAGCTGGGCGGTGCGGCGGTGGACGGGCCTCCGACGGGCGCTGCGCGGCGTTGGGCAGACTCCGACGAGAGAACCAACTGGGCGGCGAACCCTAGCTTTTTCTACCGGCAGCGGGCGACGAAACAAACGAGGAGAGACGCGGCTCGCGCGGGGAGGGAGTAGAAGTCACGAATCATTTTTTTCATAATCAGTTACATGGTGGGTAATTTTCATGAAGTTATCTACCTCCAAAAGCAGGTCAAAGCAAGGGAAGAGGTGTTTTTGCATTTGTACTAGAGTAAAAGCTACTTTTGGGTAAAAGCAGGTGGGGATTTTGACCCCTTTGGTTGACTTTTGACTTTTGCAAAAGCAAAAGCAGGTTCAACAGCCCAACCAAACACACCCTAAACAAGGATTGTCTTTCTAAGTCAATCGGCTAAAAGATTGATGCAAACCTGCCGAACGGCACTGCAACCTAACAATGAGCGGAAGAGGAAACCAGGTGATACACAATAGGCTAGTCCACCGGTTACTTTTCCTGTTTGGATAAGATAAAGGACTAAGATTATTCAGCAAAACCGATTGGTCCGTAGAATCCAAATAGGGCCTAAGTAATATGATCATTGCCACTTGGTGGAGGGCTTCCCGTGGACTTGATAAAACCACGGTCGCCGGCATGTACTACTAGCAGTTTGGCAGCAGCTCATCACGTGGACTAGTAACTACCACTATAGGAAGCCAAGTGATACAATAGGATTGCAGTTCCTCAGAGTCAGATTTGTTTTTTCCAAGTCAAGTTGACGAGGTTTGGAAGGTAGCGTATGAAGAAACGTGGCTGTAGGTGGAGTCAAAGTCGTCGTTGGTTTGCGCCGACGAGGGTCGTAGTAGGAGGCGGCAACGGAATGTAGCAATGGATAAACAAGTTGGCCTGTTGAATAGGTGCAGCCAATTCCCAATTATGTTAGGCCATTCCGCATGTGCGGTTGCACAGGGTCGCTACTTGTGCGCCGTTAGTCCCTAGTAAGGCCGGAGGGAGTGCTGATATTAGAGCAGGGCTAATGGTTTCGGTAGCTGCTGGCAAAATGCGCTGGCCAGGTCACATTTCGCCTTCACAAGCGCCGGCCCATATAATGGAGCCAGCTATTTGGCCACTGAATAGCCTGAGTGCAGTAAAAGGAAACACTTAATGCAGATATGTAGATACAATCTGATGTGCTAAACATCTCTGTGGCCACACATGAAACAACAAACTTAAAAATCCCACATTCTGATTCAAGAACAATTGGAAGACATCAAATACATCCACTTAGATAACTTAGTTCATAGATAACAAGATGGCAGATATCACCATGCCAGCAACAATAAGAATTACATAAGTTTCGAGGAATAAAATTAAACAAATCCGAAAATGATAAGTCCTTAGACGACACAAGATAATATTTATTGATCTAAACGCCCAGCAATGCTTGAATCTTCAGTAGAATGGAGCAGCCAAGTTGATTTGTCTCAGCAGTTCATTTCCAACACTACAAGTTGCAAAGTGAAAAGACGAATAAACCTGACAACAAAGAGCTTTACTTAAGTAACAAAACAAACTCTATTAGAGAACATACCTGTAAGGAACATCAATGGCACCACCAGCTATGACCACACCATGATAAGATCCTGAAATAAGAGAAGTTTGTAATATATCAAGTTGTTGCTCTTTTAAACTAAAAAACAAACTAGAAATATGAAACAATATTCTATCATGATAATTATGATGGGTAGTTCTAAATTTCTGCATATGTGTTCAATGAGATCATTTTTCAGTTGGGTATGCTGTGGACGAGAACGGATAGCAACCTTTCTACGCAGCACATCAGCAAAGGCCAAATTGCCACCAACATTGACTTCACGAGGCAAAGCAAACGATGCCCCTGGACTCTCATTCAAGTCAATGTGCATGGTGGCCTCCTTCTCATCCTCCATTATCATATTGTGGAGAATCACACAAGCCAACATGATTCTCTCCCAATGCAAACTTGTCCAAGCATTCTAATGCGGTACACTTCCCTATATTTAGGTACTCATCAAGGGCATCGGTAGGGGTGCCATATGGAAGCATGCGCATGGCTGTTGTGGAAAGAGAATCTGACGTAGTGGAAAGAGAATGAAGATGGCAATGTTGACAGAATATGAAGGTGAGGGTGAGAGTAGGGAGTAAGCATTATATATAGATGTTGCATGGTAGTAAGCAGAAAACTTAATGCATTTCGTAATTACCCATATTGACTACTTTGTAATCTGGTATCAGTGTAATCACTACTGACTGCACAGAACAATGGACAATTTAATGAATTTCAAAACTACCTACATATTGATCTGTTGACTACTGACTTTTGACTACACAGAAAAAATGGACAATTTAATGAATTTCGTAACTACCTACATATTGACTATTGATTACTGACTTTTGACTACACAGAAAAAATGAACAATTTAGTCAATTTCGTAATTACCTTAGTTAGTAGTACCAAATAACTTCTCCGAGACTCCTCAATGCTAGCACATGCTCCGATATGATATGTTTCTAGCATGACTGATTCCTTGGTCTCTTTTGCAGCAAGGTAAGCTAGCTTCCGAGCTTCAAGATTCTCAGCTGAGACACGCTTCGTGTCTAGCATCTCTTAACGGCCTTCATGTGCTTTATTCCGAGCATCAACAAAAATCTGAAGCTCATCTTCGAGATCAATGATACAATCTTCATCCTTTCTTTTTCTTTTCTGCAGCTCTTTAGCTTTCTTGCCCCCTATTGGTCATTCCTCTTTATCATCTTCTACAGAGAAATGTTGATCCACATCATCATCAACATTAAACTTTCTCTTCTCTGGATCCAAATCCGCAAGACGCGCTCCAAATATGCATCCCATTTTGGCTCCTTACGGAGAATATCCCAGCAATCCTTAAACATAAATGGTCCATCCTTCTTGTGCTCCTCTTCATATAGTTTTAGTGCCTTGTCCATTAGGTCCACATCAGATTCTCCACTAGCCCACAAGGAGTTGGCCTACTTCCAGTTACCATAGAACCATGCAACCCTTTTCTTAATTCTTCCAAAACGATCCTTTACTTGTTTCATTTGCCTTGCACGTTTTCTTGGAATGGAGGTATTGAAGGCATCAGTAATTTCTTTCCAATATGGCTCATTCTTCTTGTAATTTGAATGGATTGGATCATTGGAATTGTTCACCCATGCACCAACCTGAAATATTAGCAACGAAGTGATTAATTGTATAGCTAGCAAACATGATCATTTAAATGGACACACAAACTAGCTCATACATAAGTGCGCATGGCTGCTGTAATCACTACTGACTGCACAGAAAAATGGACAATTTAATGAATTTCGTAACTACCTACATATTGATCTGTTGACTACTGACTTTTGACTACACAGAAAAAATGGACAATTTAATGAATTTCGTAACTACCTACATATTGACTGTTGATTACTGACTTTTGACTACACAGAAAAAATGAACAATTTAGTCAATTTCGTAATTACCTTAGTTAGTAGTACCAAATAACTTCTCCGAGACTCCTCAATGCTAGCACATGCTCCGATCTGATATCTTCGGTCATAGCGGTGGTAGCTTCAACAACTCTCTATATGTTTCTAGCATGACTGATTCCTTGGTCTCTTTTGCAGCAAGGTAAGCTAGCTTCCGAGCTTCAAGATTCTCAGCTGAGACACGCTTCGTGTCTAGCATCTCTTAACGGCCTTCATTTGCTTTATTCTGAGCATCAACAAAAATCTGAAGCTCATCTTCGAGATCAATGATACAATCTTCATCCTTTCTTTTTCTTTTCTACAGCTCTTTAGCTTTCTTGCCCCCTATTGGTCATTCCTCTTTATCATCTTCTACAGAGAAATGTTGATCCACATCATCATCAACATTAAACTTTCTCTTCTCTGGATCCAAATCCGCAAGACGCGCTCCAAATATGCATCCTATTTTGGTTCCTTACGGAGAATATCCCAGCAGTCCTTAAACATAAATGGTCCATCCTTCTTGTGCTCCTCTTCATATAGTTTTAGTGCCTTGTCCATTAGGTCCACATCAGATTCTCCACTAGCCCACAAGGAGTTGGCCTACTTCCGGTTACCATAGAACCATGCAACCCTTTTCTTAATTCTTCCAAAACGATCCTTTACTTGTTTCATTTGCCTTGCACGTTTTCTTGGAATGGAGGTATTGAAGGCATCAGTAACTTCTTTCCAATATTGCTCATTCTTCTTGTAATTTGAATGGATTGGATCATTGGAATTGTTCACCCATGCACCAACCTGAAATATTAGCAACAGAAGTGATTAATTGTATAGCTAGCAAACATGATCATTTAAATGGACACACAAACTAGCTCATACATAAGTGCGCATGGCTGCTGTAATCACTACTGACTGCACAGAAAAATGGACAATTTAATGAATTTCGTAACTACCTACATATTGATTGTTGACTACTGACTTTTGACTACACAGAAAAAATGGACAATTTAATGAATTTCGTAACTACCTACATATTGACTGTTGATTACTGACTTTTGACTACACAGAAAAAATGAACAATTTAGTCAATTTCGTAATTACCTTAGTTAGTAGTACCAAATAACTTCTCTGAGACTCCTCAATGCTAGCACATGCTCTGATCTGATATCTTCGGTCATAGCGGTGGTAGCTTCAACAACTCTCTATATGTTTCTAGCATGACTGATTCCTTGGTCTCTTTTGCAGCAAGGTAAGCTAGCTTTCGAGCTTCAAGATTCTCAGCAGAGACACGCTTCGTGTCTCTAGCATCTCTTTACGGCCTTCATTTGCTTTATTCTGAGCATCAACAAAAATCTGAAGCTCATCTTCAAGATCAATGATACAAGCTTCATCCTTTCTTTTTCTTTTCTGCAGCTCTTTAGCTTTCTTGCCCCCTATTGGTCGTTCCTCTTTATCATCTTCTACAGAGAAATGTTGATCCACATCATCATCAACATTAAACTTTCTCTTCTCTGGATCCAAATCCGCAAGACGCTCCAAATATGCATCCCATTTTGGTTCCTTACGGAGAATATCCCAGCAGTCCTTAAACATAAATGGTCCATCCTTCTTGTGCTCCTCTTCATATAGTTTTAGTGCCTTGTCAATTAGGTCCACATCAGATTCTCCACTAGCCCACAAGGAGTTGGCCTCCTTCCAGTTACCATAGAACCATGCAACCCTTTTCATAATTCTTCCAAAACGATCCTTTACTTGTTTCATTTGCCTTGCACGTTTTCTTGGAATGGAGGTATTGACGGCATCAGTAACATCTTTCCAATATTTCTCATTCTTCTTGTAATTTGAATGGATTGGATCATTGGAATTGTTCACCCATGCACCAACCTGAAATATTAGCAACAGAAGTGATTTAATTGTATAGCTAGCAAACATGATCATTTAAATGGACACACAAACTAGCTCATACATAAGTGCGCATGGCTGCTGTAATCACTACTGACTGCACGAAAAATGGACAATTTAATGAATTTTGTAACTACCTACATATTGATTGTTGACTACTGACTTTTGACTACACAGAAAAAATGGATAATTTAATGAATTTCGTAACTACCTACATATTGACTGTTGATTACTGACTTTTGACTACACAGAAAAAATGAACAATTCAGTCAAATTCGTAATTACCTTAGTTAGTAGTACCAAATAACTTCTCCGAGACTCCTCATGCTAGCACATGCTCTGATCTGATATCTTCGGTCATAGCGGTGGTATCTTGCTTCAACAGCTCTCTATATGTTTCTAGCATGACTGATTCCTTGGTCTCTTTTGCAGCAAGGTAAGCTAGCTTCCGAGCTTCAAGATTCTCAGCTGAGACACGCTTCGTGTCTCTAGCATCTCTTTACGGCCTTCATTTGCTTTATTCTGAGCATCAACAAAAATCTGAAGCTCATCTTCAAGATCAATGATACAAGCTTCATCCTTTCTTTTACTTTTCTGCAGCTCTTTAGCTTTCTTGCCCCCTATTGGTCGTTCCTCTTTATCATCTTCTACAGAGAAATGTTAATCCACATCATCAACAAGATTGAACTTTCTCTTCTCTGGATCCGAATCCGCAAGACGCTCCAAATATGCATCCCATTTTGGTTCCTTATGGAGAATATCCCAGCAGTCCTTAAACATAAATGGTCCATCCTTCTTGTGCTCCTCTTCATATAGTTTTAGTGCCTTGTCCATTAGGTCCACATCAGATTCTCCACTAGCCCACAAGGAGTTGGCCTCCTTCCAGTTACCATAGAACCATGCAACCCTTTTCTTAATTCTTCCAAAACGATCCTTTACTTGTTTCATTTGCCTTGCACGTTTTCTTGGAATGGAGGTATTGAAGGCATCAGTAACATCTTTCCAATATTTCTCATTCTTCTTGTAATTTGAATGCATTGGATCATTGGAATTGTTCACCCATGCACCAACCTGAAATATTAGCAACAGAAGTGATTAATTGTATAGCTAGCAAACATGATCGTTTAAATGGACACACAAACTAGCTAAAAACAATTAACTTACCAATGTTTTATCCTCATCTTTTGTCCATAACATACGAGTCCTAGGACCATCAGAGCCATTGTTATCATCAGTAACACTGGTCGGCTTAGATGAACTACCATTATTGTCAACACCAACAGTTTGTGTAGGCAGAGGCGTTGTTGTGTTCTTATTCAAAAATTTAAGCCAACCACCTGGTGGGGTAGAATCCACTCCCCTGTCAAGAAACATATGCATTATATTACTCCCCAGTCCAGGCACACATAAGAGCTATTCACTTATAAGAGCTAACTTTCAGTCTATACACAAGGCACCAAATTAAGCAATTCACATTTAGGAACTATGTTTAAATCTATACGCAAGTACGCACGCAGGTAGATTTACTAAAAAACTGAAGCATCGAACTATGCTACTCACATGGTGCCTACTCAACATGACTCGTTATAGATTTACAGCTCATACACATGTGGGAAAAAAATAAAATTGAGGATCACTTACCAGACTAGCATCTCATCTGAGTCTTGAGAATCTGTAGAGCGACCAACAGAAGATGGTGGCCGCCAGGGACCTTGAGGTGATGGGACCATGCCTGCTCGGTGCATCCCAGGAATGCATGGAATTGATGAGGGTGCGGTAGATTGCGACGAGCATGGAGGGTACCAAGCACTTGAGCTAAACATGGGATGGATGGCCACCGGTGAAACGACCTCAGCCCCTTGGGGAGGAACGGCCTGAGCCCTAGGCGGTACGGTCTCCATTGGCGCCGGCGCAGAGGTCCTCTCTTGGATCGACCCATCTTGCAGGGAAGAGCTGGCTGAGGTGCCTAGGATTGGGAGATAGCAATGGGGCGCAGATTTGGGTTTATGTCGTGGATGCAATGCGCGGGAGATCGATTTGGCGCGCACAATAGTGATTCCAGCGCGGGAGATTGATTTGGGAGGGAGATTGGCGGGAGGGAGGCGGGAGGAGCACGGGATCGAGGCGCGAACGGAGACGCCGGCGCAATCGCTAGCAGCGAGCTGAAAGCGGGCGTTTTCCCCTCGGTTACGACGCCCGAATCGAGCGAGTCGCAAGTCGCTCGCTTTCGTCTCTCTCCTATTTTCTCTCTCATCCACATGAGATTCGTCCAACGTGTCTGCTCTATTCGCCAGCAGATGTGGGCTTAGTATACTTGCTCTTAGGTGTGTGAGCCGGAGCTAGACACAAATGGCTATGGTGTCA